>CM046836.1:47006445-47263945 GCA_025618425.1 Heliocidaris tuberculata
TATTCGGGGTATGGACAAGGAGTAAGCTTTAGGGTATAGCTATTATCATATCGGAGTTACAATCCAACAAAAATCTGAGTTGGATTGGCCCTTACAACCCCCCCCCCCCCCCGATACAGTGGTTCCCGCGCCCCTAATAGACCTGTTCACAAATATATTAAATGAATATTTTATGCAAAACAAAGGTTGTTCTTGACAACCTGAAACTTGTCAGAGGCTTATCAGACATAGCAACAAGTAATGTATGCAAACTGGATTCCAAGTATTGTAGTTCATTCATTAATAACAGGTTAATGGAATATCTAGGTCATCCATAAATTTGAATAACTTTGTGAACAGGTCTATAGAAATCTATGGATTCTCTAAACCCGAGTGCTGAGGAATTTATTTCTCACCGTTCTAAAGCGAGTTGATTGTATTGACATGAGGCAGAATTTCAGATATGTATTTAACTTTAAGGTAATGGACAGTGTTGGCCCGATAACAACTTATGAGCTTATCGGAGTTTCACCGACCTAGCACCAACAAATGCAATAGAATCGGTAAGGGTGTAAGTAAAAGAATATCAATTGTTTATAACAGCTGAGATAAATGTTTGGTCTGTCTATTCCATCCATCCAATAGACCTGTTCACAAAGTGATTCAAATTTATGGATGTTTCTAGCACCAACAAATGCAATAGAATCGGTAAGGTTGTAAGTAAAAGAATATCAATTGTTTATAACAGCTGAGATAAATGTTTGGTCTGTCTATTCCATCCATCCAATAGACCTGTTCACAAAGTGATTCAAATTTATGAATGTTTCTAGCACCAACAAATGCAATAGAATCGGTAAGGTTGTAAGTAAAAGAATATCAATTGTTTATAACAGCTGAGAGAAATGTTTGATCTGTCTATTCCATCCATCCAATAGACCTGTTCACAAAATGATTCAAATTTATGGATGTTTCTTTCCTGGGAACCTAGTGACGAGGTATTCCATTAACCTGTTATTATTGAATGAACTACAATACTTGGAATCAAGTTTGCATACATTACTTGTTGCCATGTCTGACAAGCCTCAGACAAGCTTTCAGGTTGTCAAGAACAACCTTTGTTTCAAAAGTATGCATAAAATTTGAATATATTTGTGAACATGTCTATTAGGTGATGAACGGTATATCACAACGCAACCCTGTCTTCGGAAGAATGTCTTATATTTTAACATCTTGTATTGTTCCCGAAGATATAATTATATTCGAGTAAATCCTGCGGGTGGTCATTTTTGGGTCTTTGTGTATGTCTGATCTGAGGCTTTTACTTTAGAAGGAGATTTTGAAGACGATATCAATCATGGCGTCTCTAGTCCTGATGTTTCTTGTGAGCATCTGTTGCATCGGTGCTGTCTTCTCACTCGAGACCCTAGATGCCAAGATCAGTAGAAAATCCTTTAATCCGTATATTGATTTTAAAAGGAAGGACGGTAAGATATTTGCCCATATTTTCATGACGATGCACATGAATTAGATGTGCGTATCTGTATATAGTCAATCATGATCATATCGTCTGCAATTATAGTTTTGTTGTTGGACAGACAGATAGTGAGAAAGTTATTTTAATACCTGTTGGGCGTCTAATAATATAGGCAACTCACACAGTCATGCGATGTATTAATGATGTTAAATGTCATTTTATGCTTAGTGGTAGGGAGATAATCACTTACCGTATATACACATTATGTCGTATAATGCCGCCGAGTCTGGCCAGATTAGCGAGGTTATTAATCATGTTAATAGATATCATATCAGACATCCTTTTTTTATTGTCTTATGTAGATTAATCTTTGGATGAGTCACCCATAAAAATTATAATAATGGTGAATAGTAATTTATACAGACGAGAATCCAGTTTTTGTCTCTGTTGATTTCAGAGTTTTGTATAAAGATCAAAATGTGCAGATTGTAATTGCGAACTGGCATAAACCTATATCAAATCTGCTACTGTGCCAAATTAACAAATTTGAAGGTCCCTTTCTATGTTGCTCTATATGCATATTGCTTTTTGACGGCTTTTTATTTTGGGAATTCATTATGAAACTTCATTGACAATACCAAGCATAAGTACAAAGAACATTAACTATCATTATGTAAACAATTTAAGTTGACACTGCTTCAACAATATAAACTGAGCCTGGACTTGCTTGTCAGAGCTAATACTCTGATAGTCCAAGATATATTGATCAATCTGTGTCCCATACGTTATAACAAGCATAGAAAGTATCATTTCCCTGATATTTGGTCTGATCCAAATAGAGCTGTGTCAAACTAAATATTATCATCGATACAGTATGTCGCGAAAAATTACAATCTGACTTTTAACATCAATAGCTTTCAAGATTGTGAATTTGTGAATTTTCGGGATGGTGATATTATAACCAGTTATCTGTATATCTCAGCAAAAACCCATCCGATTTGCTGCAGTGGTCACGGAGAAATAGAGATTTTGTAACATATGTCAAAAGTCCCTTCCATCCAAGATTTGACAAAAGGGAGACGCACAAAGCACAATTAACAATTCCACAATCCTTAAAATGGTTTGAAAAGGAACTCACTATTTTGCTTCTATCTGCTACAATTACTGTTATGACAATGCTTGATTTGTCATCATAATTATAACCGTTTTTCTTGTTATTTTTAAAGGGCATTTGGAGTTTTTTTGTTTTGTTTTTTTTGCAAAACGAAATAAATCATGAATGTCAAAAAGATAAGCAGTGTGCAGAGTCTTAAACATGTCAGTTGCATACCAGCCAACCTTTTCCATAGGGACAAAATAAGAAGTTTGCGAAGCAAAATTAGAAATACATTGTATATCGTATGCTTTCACATGGAAGTTTTCATGAAAAGAGAGGAATCTAGGGCTCTTCGCATATTTAGTTTGAAGGTGAAAGAGAGGAATAATTCCTCTAAAATAGGAATGATTGGCATTTATAATGTTGGTCATTTGTAGTAAACCGCTTCGGTAATGTATTCAAATTTTATGCATGCTTTTCAAACAAAGGTTGTTCTTGACAACCTGAAAGCTTGCCCGAGGCTTGCCGGACATAGCAACAAGTAATGTATGTAAACTGGATTCCAAGCATTGAGGCTCATTTATAAAATGCAGGTTAATGCGATAGCTCGTCACTAGGTGCTCAGAGAAGAAATGTGCATAAATTTGAATACATTATAGAACCGGTCTATTGAAAGTGAATGATTTAACAAAATTATCCTGTTGTACTAAACGACTTATCTTGATCCTTTTAGGAAGATATTTTTCACATGATTATTTAATTTTGTTAACTTTAAATGGTATGAAAAGAATTTGAATATGGTTGTAAACATGTATATTGTGAACAAAATACTTATTAATTCATGTGGATGCCATGAACATCCAAGTGACAAAAGATGGAAGAAAGTAACCCATGACATACTTTACATAAATCCCTATTTCTTCTGACCACTGGACCAAATCGGACGGGGTCTTCACTGCCTGCGCCTGGCATATAAATTTTTATATTTTCATAATCCAGTATGACTTTTCATTTATGCAAATATATTTCTCTCGTAATCGATACCCAAATGCCAATTGTAATTTTTTCCTGGGTCATACTGTAAACTAAACTCTTTTAAAAGTACTTTGTATAGTCGTTAACGTACGGAAACAGTACCCTGGAATTTCCTCAAAATTAATGGGTGTTGTTCTTTAATCAAGTCATTATCTTCTGTTCTTAAAATGTTTCAGTTTCAGAGCTGGATCTCGATGATGATATCATAAACATCGCACTGGGAGATCATAGGAGAGAGGTTTGGTCAGAGATAGTCATGACACCGGAACTAAAAGCAAACAAGATGTCGCTCAATAGAAAGGTATTTCCCTTTTTTCAAAGGTTCGTATAATTCCGAAAATGCAATAGAGTCCTATAGTTTTTCGGAATTGTGAATCTTCGGAAATATGAACCCTTTTTTATTTTCGGAATTATGAACCCTATTTTATTTTCGGAATTCTGAACTCTATTTTATTTTCAGAATTACGAACCGTCAGAGTAACGAACCTTCGGAATTATGAACCTTCGGAAAAACGACGTGTATCCATGGTAATTAGTTTCCAGGCGCTACAATCTGTTCTTTGTTTAATCTATTTTTATTTCATTGTATATTACATTGTTATATTCACTCATTTACATCAGTTATTATTATTATCATAGTTAAAAAGTTAACAATATAGTACGGAAAAAAATCCCGAAAGAAATGGGATGAATTTCACTAAACTGTCAGTATGTTCAAAATCATAAGGTCTGTACGATAAAGAGATGTAGTTACTGTTGTGTGAAAATAAGACTAAAATTACATTTATCAATAAGTTATCAATACTTTATCAATACCCAAGCCGGAAGTAAACATAAAGTTCATATGTTTACAAACGTAACACTTTCTTCAGAAAGTATTACTCATACAACTTCCAAATAAAGCTATATATGACGCAATGGTCACGTTATGGTCTTCTTATTCACAACATCACTCCTTCCAGATAACAGCACCACCCCCCAATACTGAGTAAAAGTTAAAACGTACTTATGGTCATTTTGATCAAGGACTCAAGGTTGACCAACTCCCCTCCCAATAGAGGGTTTACCCATTATAAAAGGGGTTCATTTCAGTGGCGTGCGCCTGTAATCTAGCCAACAGTGGAAGTTATAAATTGATTCAGCAGACCCAGGTTCGAGTCACGTCGGTCCCCAGACGTAAATAATCATATCTGATTGATACACGTCTGTAAAAACCCAATTACACACACATACACACTTCAGTTAGATAGAAATCAGAAACACGATAAAAACTATACTTTCGAAAAATAAACTCAAGGCCAATATCAAAGGCCTATTGTACTGCACATTAGAAATCAGGTTCGAATTACGTAATACGCCATTGTAATGTTCGCACATTTCTAAAGGTGATAGACAGGGCTATTGATTTTTTTTCTTTTTAGCCCTTCCACGGGGTTCCTTTATTAACAAATATCATACATAAAAATATACAAGAAAAGGTATATATACATGCAGAAATTCAAAATGATATTCTTGGCCATTCTAAATACAATACGAACATACATTTGCGAAAATTAATTATATGTATAGCAATTTCTTTTCTAAATGTTACAGATTTACTTGGTAAAAAAAATATATATATAAGTAAAGAAAATAATATATATATATATATATATATATATATATATGTATATGTATATAAGAAAACACAATCAGAAACATTTAGTAAACTGTAACCACTTTTTCATAAATTCAGTGGCGGATCTACGGGGGTGGGTTTAGGGGGTTTAAACCCCCCCCCCCCTTGGGCTGCCAAGTAAACATTTAATGTGCATAGGAAAAAAAAAAAAAAAGAGAGAAAAAATAGAGCATGCAAGTATGCTTAGTATGCTTAAAATCGCAAGCTGGCAACCCTAAAAATGAAAAATCTCCCTACTGTGGGAGGGGGTATCCCCCTCCCACACCCTCCCCCCTCTCGCTCGCTTCGCTCGCTCGGGCTCAGTCGCTACGCTCCCTCGCAATACCCAGCTCAGCCCCTCAAACCCCCCCTTGGAAAAAAGCTAGATCCGCCCCTGAAATTTCTTTTCTTTCAGATATGTTTTACATATATACTATTGAAATTGCCTTCAGTTGATTTTTCGAAAGTAGTTTTTATCGTGTTCAGAATACATTCGAGGCACATTCAAGAGAGACAGAATACTCTACAGAGTAGATTCCAGACATCATGAGAGTATAGTCACCATCAGACTAGGCTTCATTGTTATATTCATCTGTACCTTCATGTTTATACTTCATCTGAATAAATGCTATGCTCTATTTCTTCTAAATGTAATTGAATTTGTCACCAGTTCATCATATTATGTACTCTCTCTATACTCAAGAAAGTAAACTGTAATTTAACCGATCCCTATATACACAACATCAGTATACAGCCCACGCGGCCGATGTCGGTCTCGGCGGCCTTCTTGCCAATTTTCCGAGGGTTGACGAGACCAACATTTCAGTCTCGTGGATAGTGGACTAAGGACTATCATAATCGAGTATCAACTGAGTCTGTGGACTAAAAGATCACTCGCCAACTTTTCAACAGAATCTCTCTAAAACGCTTTGTATGTGTTTATTTTCTTATCTTGGTGGTTTGGTATATATAAGTTCTGATCTTTGACGGTGAATAAAAATGCATTCATTTATGAAATGTATCTTTTATATTTTCTTCGTGTTTTTTTTTCTTCATGTTTTCAGAACAAACGGGTCAAGGAAAACAAAGTCAAACTTCGTGGAAAGAAAGAGGCGCCATTGAAGAAGGAAGAAAAGACACCTTTTGACAAATATCTCCCTGAGAGAAACTTAAAAAACTAGTCAACGTCGTTAATGAATCGTGATCTCTACCAGCCGTAGAAAATATACAATAGTTGATTCTTATATTCTCAATAGTGATTGTTATAATTCATCTATTACAGAGGCCGTATCTTTTAACCGGGTTACATTCTTTTAGTAACAATATAACTTTGTCCAGTATATATAGATAAGAAATGAAAGTTAGAAATAGAGTCCTGTCCGCCAGAATATGACATGGGCCGCGGAACCGGGGGGGCTGGGGGCTGCAGCCCACCCCCCATTTTTTTTTTTTTTTTTTGGGGGGGGGGAGGCACGTTTCATAAAACCTCGAAAAAAAGGTTCGAAAATTGCATTAATGAGTGAAATCAAATCAGCCCGCACTTTTAAAAACGCTCCGCGACCCCTGTATATGACGTGGTAGTGGCACGAATATTGATAATTTCAGATTTACCCAGGGGAGGGTGCTGCAGCCATCATCGTTCCCTGTATGTTGACAAGGAACGGATATCTTTATTGGAAGTTAATCGTGATATTTTAATACAAATTCAGTTGAACCCATTATAATCGAATTCTGCGGTCAATGACTCAATATAACAGACTGATGAGAATTCAGTGTAAAATATTTAACCATCATTATATATAAAAGGTTTGTTAATAAAATTGATGAGTGATACATTATATTGGTCTGTTTTCCTCTATATGTAAACGCTACATTGCAAACAAAATCACAATTTACAAAAAACAGACGTCTAGTAAAAAGTCATATTTGGTTGTGTATTTGCTGCTCATGCTCAGTAGATATTACAAATCCAAGTCATCTTTACACATTCTTTATAATTATCGGCTACATTAACACAAGCTCCTTCATCACTTGTGGCAATATTTTGAGTATATTCTGCCTTCTTTGATTGCGTATCGGAATTAATTTTAGTTGCATGGCAAGCAAATCAAATGTTGATAGTTGCAGTCATATATAAGATTGACATCTGTTAACAAGCTCATGATCATGTTGTAAACTCACGTTGAACAAAGATGATATCATCTTTTATATATCATGACCGAAATCAGTATATAAGAGAGTATACTTTCAACTTTCAGTCTCGACAATAGACCAGTTCGGAGTTAGCTTGGGTACAAATGACCCCCCAAAATCCACATATCTTTTGCACATAGAAACCTAGTGCCTTTTAGATAGTTGCCCAAAGGGTGAAGGTGATTCATGTATTTTGTCAGCCCTCTGAGAAAATACAATCAAAGAAATAAATACATAATGACAAATCATGAGCATGTATCCAGTACCCGTCTCAGTGGGTTTTACAATTTGGGTACCAATGACCTTTATCTGCTCATGCTCAGATTGTATCTACGAACTGGCTTATTAGGCTAAGAATATATATCGTGAATTAAAACCAATGAGCAAATTCGATCTTGCCAAGCCCATTAAAAAAAAATTACCCCCCGAAAAAACAAACAAACAAAACAAACAAACAAGCAATTAAACAAACAATTGTCTCAACGATGGTCGCTGGAGGGAGGGAGAAGGGAGGGAGGGGAGGAGGGAGGGAGGGAGGGAGGGAGGGAGGGAGGGAGGGAGGGAGGGAGGGAGGGAGGGAGGGAGGGAGGGAGGGAGGGAGGGAGGGAGGGAGGGAGGGAGGGAGGGAGGGAGGGAGGGAGGGAGGGAGGGAGGGAGGGAGGGAGGGAGGGAGGGAGGGAGGGAGGAGGGAGGGAGGGAGGGAGGGAGGGAGGGAGGGAGGGAGGGAGGGAGGGAGGGAGGGAGGGAGGGAGGGAGGGAGGGAGGGAGGGAGGGAGGGAGGGAGGGAGGGAGGGAGGGAGGGAGGGAGGGAGGGAGGGAGGGAGGGAGGGAGGGAGGGAGGGAGGGAGGGAGGGAGGGAGGGAGGGAGAAGAACAACAACAACAAAAATACACATGTAGTAAAAAAAAAAAAAAATAATAATAATGAAAGAAGGTATTTCATTGGACCATACTAGTTATGCCACATTTTCACATCCAATAAGAAGCCTGGTTAATATAGTGTCGACTTGATTTCGAAGGTCCCGCCGAGCAATCGAAAAATGGTAAACAAATGGAAAACCTAAGTGACCTAGTTTATGTTATTTGGCTGGGACAAGACGTTAGTTTCTTCCAGAGTTACTAACTTCTCTATTAGCATAGATTTGGTAAGTAGTTAGAACGTATTTTATGGCCTAAGTTGGCACTTTCTTTGCCTAAACAAATTAGACTTGAGCTGCCTTAGTCCCACTCGTTGATCTACACGTCTGCTTGTTTGCTTCTGTGCTAGACCGAAAATTCTGTCTGTCGTTCACTCATAGGCCCTTGCCTATGTAGGACTGTGTCCAACATTCACTGTTGCAAGCATTCAAAAACAGACAACAAAATTGCTCTAGGCATGATTTAATTTTCTTAAATTTGCTAGAATACCTGATTCAGAGACTCTTCAACTCTTGTATGCATGTTGACTTCTGATTCCAAAACTGGAAAGCAATATGGTCAGGGGTCCTAAAGCTACGCAGTTCCTAAAAGCTACGTACCCCGCAAATACGCGCAATACGACACGTTCAATGCGCCAAACTTCTGGTGTGACTGAGCAACGAGATTATCATTTACGTTCGCCAAAAAGAATGAGTAATTTTCCTTCATTTTCGGTGATAATATCACTAGATCTATTTTGAAATCGGGGTGAAATTCGCATTAGTCAGCTTCAAAATGAAGATTTGCATTCATTTATTACGTGTGCGTAGCTTTAGGACCCTTTCATTTTTTCGACCAAATTCGACATGGGTATCGACATCGACTTGAAAATTAATGTTATTGATATTTGTCCGTCGTAATTTTCTCAGGGATTTGATTTAAGTATGTAGAACCCAGATATATGAAAGAAATTCACATTAATCATTGAAAAGGTGATTTTTTAGCCGCTGGAAACAAAGTGCGTAGCTTTAGGTCCCCCTATCATACTTTAAAGGGCTTTTTCTCACTCCTCGTGTATACAGCAGCGGGGACTGGGCCAAGGTAAAATCATCTACAGTACGCTTATATGCCTCGACCTGAAGTGAAGAGTATAAATGCGAAGAGTGCTACTAAGCATGTGTGCGTATTGTGGTGCACTCGTAAGCATGGTAAGGCGAGTCTCGTTTGAACACGGCAATATACACCTGCCGAATGTACTACGGAAATACGAGAGAGTAATTTGTCTTAACACTATTAAAGGTCTTTGCGAAGTTTGCCTGACCCCGGAAGCACCTGATCTCTAGGGAAAAGTGCCCCGGAAGCTTGATTCGGCATCTGGCTTTGTTCTCCAGACTTTTGGGGAAAAACATTTTTGCATTGCATAATTCTTCTACAGGATCGTATATTTCTATATAGGGCCATCAGCGTTAGTATATATCGAAACGACTGTAATTCTAGGCTAGCGCACCAAAACAACTACGACAACGCCGCCATAGCCAAACATCTTCTACGAGAACTCCGCTGAATGGAAAGCAAACTGGTAAGTTTTTGTCTTTTTGTAGTTAAAATATTAGTTAAATACAAGTTTAAAAATCAAATTCATTTACATACATAGACATCATACAACATAAATACAGCAAAAATAGGGAATAAATCCTTGGAATTGCAAGGGAGGTGATATTGTAAAGTATACATTCAAATCTGCCATTAAAACACGTATGGAGTACGAGGTTATCTTACGATAACCTCGTATGTGTATGAGTGTCTATCGTTCGTTAGCCTCTTATTGGTAGGGTCGGCTCTTCACTTAGAAACAGAAACGGGCCTATCACTCTGGGGGTCGTTTCATCTAATCAACTCCATTACAGTCGTAACTGTTGTCAAGAATCTACGGAAATGTCATGGACCTGAAAAACTGTTTCACGAAGACATGATAAACGACAACTCAATGATATCGATACTCATCGGCGAAAAAACATAGTCTATATCACAGTCCATTGGAATTATCGTCTATTACCCAAACAGATTTCGAGGCTCATTTTTTTTCCAAACTATTCCAAAATTTAAAAAATGGCAGCGAAGATGAATGCTGGTGATACAAACATCCCATTTACATGGTTTACATAAAAGATGTGTCATGTGTGTTGCTTATGGCATCTTAAAATTTATAAAATTGAGAAAACTCGAGGAGGCTTTTGCGATGTACGAATCGAATCTAGATTTGTAGGTAAGAGGATACCATAATTGACTAATTATGGAAAGAAGACCCACATCGTGTTCACTTTAGAGAAAATGATTAATTTAAGATATCTTATGGCCCAATTTTTAATATTTATTCATTAAAAGATACATTATAATATATCAAAGCATTCCGTGAAAATGGAAATATAGGGAAAATACATACATGATAAATTGTCGTCATTCAAATGGATCTGTATATACAGACTGTTCCATTTTCGATGCTGATTCTATGGTAGACAGATGTGGGTATTTTTAATATTAATCTCATTTACTTGTTGGGGGGGGGGGTCAGGAAGCCATAATTAACATATTTTCCGTCTGTACCATATTATAATACGAACATTAGTAATACTATTTGATAAAGGAATGATAAAGGATAGTGCTTGGAGATCAGGAAATAAATGTTCTCTTAATTTACATTTCTTATTTTTTTGCAGCCCATAGACTAACTGAAAGCTGGCTTGTGATGGCGTTCTAAAAAGTTATGACAGGTTAGGAGTACCGACAAGTCACTTGTCAGCGAAGTTGTCGCTGGTCTTGGCAAAGACGGCTTTGTGAAACACTTAGCGGACAAGTTGAGCGGCAGTGTTGAGATGTCGCTGATCTTGTCGTTATGACGGTTTGATGAAACGATCCCCTGCTGTGCAAACTTACTGGCCGCCAACGGCCAGTCGGCATGTAGTTGGAAAATGCTGTTTTTTAATAGTTTCACATAGTCTATTTGTAGAAATCAAATAGATTATGTTAGGCCTAGGCTCTATATGATATAATCATAATAATGGATCTGTTCACTTACCAACTCGACTGAATAATCTGTTTAAAGCTCCTTTTTCAGGTAATTCAGGGTCCAACGTATTCTCCGTTTGAAAATCTCGCAACCGTATTCTAACTGTTATTAGTGTGTGAGTCAATGCGTATTTGGTTTGCACAGCAGATCGAACAGCCCGCTTCTGTCTCTAAGTGAGGGCCGACCCTAACCACAATAAGAGGCTAATGAACGAGAGACAGATTTTTCGGTCTATTTCTGTGTGTGTGCGACAGAGATCGAGACAGACTAAAATAAAGTTTTCCTACTCATAGGCATGATAGGCCCTTGCCTATGTGGGACTGTGTCCAACATTCACTGTTGCAGCAGTCAAAAACAGACAACAAAATTGCTCTAAGCAAGATTTAATTTTCTTGAATTTGCTAGATTACCTGATTCAGGGACTCATCAACATGTTCAACTCTTATTGTGCCAAAAATTTTGGGATTCAGAGTGAAAGTGAAATTTTAATTATTTTCCTCTAGTGTATGGATGATCTAGACTGGAAAAAGGCCCGCTGATACACACAAAAGCTATTGAAGCCTATTCACCTGTAAAAGCTAGTCTGGAGTACAAGGTTATCTTCAGATAGTCTTGTCTGCTTGTAGGTCTAGTTGTGTAAGTGAAGTTTTCCGCACTCATATGCCCTTGTCTATGTAGGACTGTGTCCAACATTCACTGTTGCAAGCAGTCAAAAATAGACAACAAAATTGCTCTACGAAAGATTTTTCTCAAATTTGATAGATTACCTGATTCAGGGACTCTTCTAACTTAGACTGAAAATTCTGTCTCTCGATCATTAGCCTCTTAGTCTTATTATTTTGACAGGGTCGGCTATTCACTCAGAGACAGAAACACTCCTATGACTCTGCTGTGCAAACTATCTACACAGTCACAGCCGCCCTCGAAACATGGGTGGCTGTGGCACACCCCTGTCTGAAAAAATGTGAGTTCAATTTTGTTCAATTTGAAGTCAAATCTGTCAAAAATCAACACTATTTCATGGTTAATTTTGTAAAATTGACCTTATTAACCCAGAGCTGTACACAGGGCTTTAGCCAGGATTTCAAAATTGGGTGTCCAAATTAAAAAAGAGGGTGTCCAAAAAAATGGGCGAGCGTTTTGATCAAGGCCTCTTGCAAATTTTGCTGGGCGTCTTCTAGGAGAAATGGGCGTCCAAAAGACGCCCAGACACCTCTCTGGCTAAACCCCTGGCTGTACACCCACATGATATGTGTCTGGACAATTTGCTTATTCAGACAGATTATTCAAATCAGCAAATTTTACAATCTTGCAGGCATTTTTCAGAACGTATTTTGAGAATTATAGTGAAAATGACAAATATTTATGGTATTTGATTCTACTTGATGCCTGTGATGACTATGTCTGGACATACCCCGTCCTACTACTAATAGCTAAATAGCTTTTGTAACTTGATTGGCTTCTCTCTTTTTTCCCATAAAGATAATGCAGATCTGACTGCTCATAGACAACCCTGAGTCAGCAATGGAAGAGATAATTACCAAACTGGAGGTCTGTATGGCCACCCTAGACAAGATGGCTGCCAGACGGGATAGCTCATCAAATTTTGACATGGAATCCATAGGGCGTCCCTATACATCCATGGTCATGGTGGATGGCAAGCCTATTCTCTCACCACTGGTAAGCATACAAGATAAGGCCAACTAAAATTAATTCCTAGACTTTTCTCATCTAGATATTTTTAAAATGAGGAGGAGGAGGAGGAGGGTTCCATTTTATTTGATATTTGATATTGTAACGTAATTTTATACATTGAACCTTGAACCTTGAATGAGTACTCTCCACAAAAAAATGATAAGAAAGGAGATGGGTTGAAAAAGAATGAGGGTGGAACTAGAAACTAGGAATTAATTTAGTTTGGTTTAACGGTCTTTCCACAATTTATTGTATAAAGCCGGTATTCAACTTCGGGAGAATCATGAAATGTATTTAAAAAAAAATTAATGTGCACGTCCTCGTACACAGTCACTGTGAAACCTGGCAGAGACTTTACCAGTATGTAATCACTATCTGTCCAATCTTGTATATCTATGGAGTATTATTTCTCATTAAAGAAGGGAGAAATTTTACTTATCTAGATAAGTCTGAGGTTTTACTGTAATTCTCCAGCTGCTAAAATATTTGTTTTCTTTTTATGTCTTTGTTTTTAAAAATGTTAATTTCTAACCTTAACTTACATTCTGAGAGAATACGAATATAATTAATTTATCATACAATTCTAGAGTTTCATTTTCATCAGAATCAATTAAAATAAAAATTTCATGATAATATTTTATATCCATTTTTGCTTTGTAGATGACTCCAGACAAAATAGCCGAGATGTCTAGATATAAGGCAATGGCAATCCAGAGGGAAAGGGAGCGAGAGGAAAGGAAACGTCAGAAACTGGTTGCTAGGGTTGAAACCATTGTCAATAGCTATGAGGTTAGTATGGTATGTACGTAATACAGTGAAACCTGTATGTGAAGACCGCTCAAGGGAGACAAGAAAGACGGTCTTTATGAGCAGGTGGTCTTTATGTACAGGTTCCTTTAATGCATGTTTCGATAAGAAACACTTTACAAGGGAAACAATAATTGTGGCCTTTATAGACAGGTGGTCTTTCTATACAGGTGGTTGCTAAAGCAGGTTTGACTGTAGTTGGGTCATTTCATCAGGTTGGGACATGTTGGATGAGGTGGCTTGTATCATTGAAAATATCAGCAGAATAGACCGGTTCTGTAATGTATACAAATTTATGCACACTTCTTCTCTGAGCACCTAGTGACGAGCTATTCCATTAACTTGCTTTTTATAAATGAGTCTCAATGCTTGGAATCCAGTTTGCATACATTACTTGTCCGGCAAGCTTTTAGGTTGTCAAGAACAACCTTTGTTTGAAAAGTATGTATAAAATTTGCATACATTACCGAAGCGGTCTATTGATTCAGTAATCTTATGTAATATTAAAGATTAGGGTAATTGATCATTTCTGAGGTTTTCTCTCCAGTTACACTGGATTTACTTTAAGAATACCTTAAAAAACCTTAATTCTGATGTAACATTGACGCGGTGTCAACATTTTTGGCTTGTCAAGTTTTTCCTAGTTTTTACTATCTTCTGACCAAAAATAATATCCTAAACTTAACTGTATCTGACCCAACATGAACACTGCATCCAAAACACCTGCTTCTTAGTACAAGAGAAATAGCAAATTTGTCACTTTTTTGAAAAAACTGTGGTGTCATGTTACATCATCACTCCCATTTTATATTTTTTCTTTTCTGTCTGCTCTTTGTGTATCCTAATTACTGGAGAAATGGTATTTTTTTTTCTGTCAAGATGTATCCTCAAAACAAAATATACAAAATGTTTCAAAATTATGCTGAATGAAATTAGAATATTTTCATTTATATGATTTGGATTTTTGATGTCACACCATTGTAGTGGAAAATGTTACGTCAGATTTAATTTTATTTCAAGAATTCCACATAAACCCCTGGAATTTAAACATATTAATTATGTAGAAGAGAGAGGTAGAAGCCTGAAAACCACTTAAGTTTGATGGATAATCCTGTGACTGGACCAGAAATGACATACTAATCAGTATGGGAGTGCTGACGTAACATTGACACTGTGTCAGTGTTACGTCAGCATTCACATTTTGTTTAAAACAAGTTTTCCACCATATTATAATATCAATTATGAAGGGAAAAGGTTTCATCTGTTGTCATAGCATGTATTGTAAATATGTATACTTAAGTATTTCCCATCTATTGGTTAAGTACCAGAAAAACAAAGAAAATGTGATTTTCAGACGTAACACTGACACCGCATCAATTGTTACGTCAGAGTGATTCTTTTAATCATATCATAGTGAAAGCTTAACTTTCGTGACTGAAAACCACTTAAAATATTTCATTACTCACATATATAGGAAAGAAGAAGAAGAAAACCTGCTGATACTTTTAATGATACAGGCCATGTCACACAATCGTGTCCCAACCTGATGAAATGACCCAGTTACATTTATATAGCAATTACTACAATTGCTTATGAACCTGGCTTCAGCTGAGCTGCTTTGGCAAAGATCTCAAGCATTCAAAAAATGTTGTCCTTAATATACCCATCAAATTAATTGGGGTAATAAGTTGAAAATTTGGTCTTGTGAAAAGATGTTGGCGCTGTGGCAGGGTTTTGAATCTGAGGCAGTTGACCCATAATTTGATGACATATCCTTGACCTCTATACAAAGCACTCCACCACAGAAATATATTTTTATTAATGTTTTCGAAAGAACACTTTAACAAACCTTAATCTTTTGTGAGGGGGTCCCATTCTGGCAGGTTTTGGTATTATTGAAATATTTGTGTAGAGGGATGAAACTTGCAGGCTTGAGATCAAGTATGACATGAGAAAAAGCATAGGTTCAGCAGTGTTATGAATTCTTATGATGAAATGTGATTGTGAGTGCACTTCAAGTTCACTGTATTTTAAATATAATAAGTTAGGATTATGCAAAAAACTGAAGTCAAGGAGATAAATTTGGAGCAGACAATTGTTTGTTTGATGTAATAAAATGATTTTTTTTTTTCTGCTTTGCAAATGTGTATTGGTTATTACAATTCCTTTAAAAGTATGTAAATAGCCAATAACAATTGTGTATTTTTCCTAATTATATTTCAGGATAGTAGACAGTCTTTAGATAGCAAGGAAAACAGTCCTCGGCAAGCAGCAAACACACTGCCTGACCAGGATATACAAACTCCTGGCATGCAGTCAGTTGAAGCAAAGCCTGCTCCAGCAGCACAACACCTCAGCAATCCATCGTATTCACCACTCAAGTACATGGAGATGGATGAGGAGGAATGGAACGTAAGACCTGCTACACCATGGAGACGAACAAAGCAGTCCAAGACAAGGACAGTGATTGCAGCAAACTTTGACCCCAGAGGACAGCAGCCCATCTCATCCACCATGAGAATGGATCAGAGTCAGGATATTAGAGGAACCACTCCAGATGTTTCCGCCATCTCAATGGCATCATCACAGGCTAGTCACATATTGCCAGGCAATTCCCCTGTAGATGCCATTGAAGTGAACCCCTCTAGCAGCGTCAAGCCTGTTCTCAAGGAAGTTTTGCCATCATCTCCCCCTGGATTGGAAAGTTTGAAAGTGATCACTACTGATGGCAATACAGCATCCCTACCAGTGGATGTCTCTGGCAATGATGTGAAATTGGATGTCAGGGATAACTTGTCAGAGCCTCATGAGAAGGAATCACATGATCATTCTGTAGTTCAGCCACCTGATGTTCGTGGAGCACATGTTGATAGTGCTGTGATAAGTAGACTTAGCCCTATACCTAAGATAGATGCAGTGCAAACCTCAGGGGCTGGTGTAGCTGGTAGCACAGGAAGTCAGTCGACGAACAGCAGCAGCAGCAATAGTGCATTGAACCAAACTGTCATTGACTTGTCACAAATGTCACTTGTCCAGGCTCACACGAGTTTGGAGAAAGCAGGGGATTCCTCCAAAGCTGACATGAACAATCCACAGTCGAAACCACAGTCCCCATTATCAACAGAAGCTAAAGCTAGGATAGAACAAGCGAAAAATGACAAAGAATGTAAGGACACCACCAATTTCGTACCCAACCCACATGAGGATAACCAAGCGATAGGTTACTTGAGTGATACTGAGTCATACATGAGCCTGCTAGGGGAGTATTCATTGTTGCCAACACCAGGATCAAATAGGGGCACACCAGACCCCATTCCAAAGAGAGACGCTCAAAAAGTCCCATTCTTCACAGACCCCACTTCACCTAATGCCCTTGGTGTCAAACATGAAGCAGAAACACCTAAAGGAATTGGTCAAGAGGTTGAAGGCATCAAGTCTGATATGCCTGCTACTGATGCATCTGCTGAGCCAGGTGAATCCTGGAAATCTGTGGACAACATGTCATGTGGTAGCTCCCTTGGAACCCTTGCCCAGTCAGTCACCCTTCCCATCAGCCTTAGCGTGACCTCGGAATCTACCCTCCACGGGGTTGAAGAGACATGGGACAGAACGAGCCAGGATGTGACACCTACCGGGACAGAAGGAACCATGTCCATTGCAAGTGATGAGTTGAACAGTGCTGGGATGATCAGAGCAGCACCTGTTGGCCAAGAAAGCAATACCACTGATGAGGTCAGGAAACAAACAGTCAGCAACTCTGAAGAGACTGCGAGGCAGCAAAGTCCTAGTGCTGATAAACCTCCTCCAACTTTATCATCAGTAAGCACATCCAGTGATGCCATTGAGAAGGCAGGGGTCAAAGTTGAAAGATCAGGAGTCAAAGTGGACAGTGACTTTCAAACGCCATTCCGACACCATGCCAGGAAGTCATCATACACTTTGGATTTCCCCTCACCAGCACTCCTGGATGCTGAGGCTCGTCACCAGGCTCCACATGTAAGTGGGCGTGATGTCAGCTATACTGAAGCAGGCAGTGAGATCAAAGAAGCGAATGTGGAGGCTGTAAACGAGACTAAGTCTGGACAGGAGACTGTGAGTGACGAGAAGCAGCCTGATGAACTTTCCTCTGAAATGAAAGATCTTAAGATAGGTAAGCAAAGACAAAGGAGTGAATTATTGTGAATTTACTTATACTCAGAGCTTGAATACACAGTAAAGATGTTCTTGCTATAGTCTGTGGAGCATGAATCATATTTAAACATTGCAAGAATTACTTCAGCTATACTCTTTTTCTTTCTTTTTAAAAATCCTGCACACTATGTTTTTCATAATGAGACAAGTGGAGGTAAATTATATTATTGCAGCAATTGCAAAATGACATTGGTTAATTTAAAATGCAAGTTAGCTTTTGAAATATGAATGAAAGACATATTGCAGGGCTCCTCTTTATCTTGTAAGGGTTAAATGTAGAGATATTGTCAAAAAAGAAGTCCTGCTTTGTCTCATAGTGGAATAGTTGCTAAAATTTAGGGGCTAATGTGAATTTGTGGGAATCGAATGCTGAAGGACCATGTATAAAGTACATGTATCACTGTAGATGAAAAGATTGACCCTTCTTTGTTGATTGTTTCCTTCCATGTTTATGTCCACTCTGGCAGAAGATGTGTCCGAGGCCAAGGTGTTGTCCCTGCAGCTGTCTTGCCTGGAGCAGATGCAGCAGCGACTGCAGCGCCAGCATGAAGAGCAGATGAATGAGCTGATGCTCCAGCAATCCCAGGAGCTATGTCTCCTGCAGTGTGAGATGGAGGGGATCAGGAGACAAGCTGCAGAGTCTGCTCTGGGACATGTAGACGACAAAGATGTCATCAAAGTAAGTTGAAATATGAAGGGTATGAGAAGGGGAAATTGATAAATTCTTTTGTCAAAGTAACCTGTTTATGGGGCATTTAGAGCTATTAAAGTACAGTAATAGACAATAATCATTATAAATACTCATATGGAAACCTACCAACAATATCTAGATGTATGTATTGAATAGTACTCACTGAAGTCACAGATGTTGTCTTTAAAGTAAATTCTTCATTTTTCAAACCATGATTGCAGTTATATTACAAGGAAATTGATTAATTTTTAAAAATAATTCTATTTTATTTTAAAGACCTCAATGGAAGTGCCGAGTCTGCATGATAAAAGCATGAAAGAAGATCAGAAATCTCCCAAGGAAAATTCTTCTGACATGAAGTCGTCTAAACCACTTCTTGGTGAGAGTAACAAGAATGAAAAGGAAAGTCCAAAGGTTGCTACGAATCAGAGGAAGGTTCCACCTTCAAGCCCCAACAGTAGAAAAAGACGTTTTGAGGAATCATCGGGAGGAAGCATGATTGAAGTTCCTCTTTCCTACATCAAGGAATCAGCGCTAGCAGGCAAGGGGCATGCCTTCCCTGGCTTTCATTCTCCAGTCAGTGACAAGCTCTTGGCCAACGCCAAGAAGAAGCTTACACCTCAGGATAGTCTGGAGTCGGATCATGGAGGTTTGGTGGAGGTTCCACCTTCCTACATCAAATCTGGTAACTACCACAGACCGGTATCCAGAAGCCCCACTCATCGGAGGTCATTAGCAACATCCGCAGACACGACTACAGGCTCCGCCCATCTTGCTTCACCGTTCATTCCCGTAGAGGGACCATCTGTTGGTGACTCCTCCCAGCTTACAACATGGGGTACTCCTCTGAAAGAACCATCTGATGGAGACTCCACAAAGCTTTCAACATGGGCATCACCTGCTTTGGGTAAATCTGGAGGATCAGGCCATGTTGCTGTAGCTGATCCTGTACACAGTCTGAGTGACTCTTTCTTCCTGAATGATGATCTGACTGGAGGAATGCCCGACAGGTATGATGAACTGATGCATCAACAAACTACCGGTTACTTCAGACCATGGGTAAGTTACCATTAAATATTCAGACATTGTTGATTTACTTGCTAATGAGAGGAAAACAGAAGTCAAAATATTGTTTCAAGTAGGTCAGTATTCTTTTTTTTTGGTATAAAATGCCCAAGGTCTTTTTATTCATTTTTGATGGAAGTGATTAGTATAAGTTTTACAAGGCCTTGGGCTTTTATCGTGCCTGCAATTACTCATTGATGTGACGAAGTTCTATTGCTAATGTTTATTACTTTATTAGCCTCTACATGGAGCACAATACATGTTTTCTGCGACAGTTGCTCCTACATTATCCAGATTCATAACTTAAACCCAACACTTACACCTAACCCTGATTTGAACATTAACTTCAAGCCCAACCACAACCCAAATCCTAACCCAATATCTTTGATGAAATAAAGCCCAGAGCATTCATCATGGGGGTAAATGTCTGATCACTACCACACATTCTATTTCCAGTATAGGAATATATGAAAAATCTCCACTTCTCTTACTATTGAATTTTGAATTACAACTGTGTGAATATATTTGTGTTTGTCTGTTTGCACAGACCATCACCCCAAGCTTACAGATGGACAGCAGGTTTGACAAGTTATCTGCATGGGTCAAAGGTTATCTGACCCGTGCGCTCATGAGGACGCCAAAGGTCAAAGCCCTCGTCAAAACCATCAAGGTCAGTACCGTAAAACCTGCATAGAAAGACTGCTTAGGGGAGACAGCAGGAAAAGTAGTCTTCATAGGCAAGTGGTCTAGGTCTTCTTGAACACATGTTTCAAAGGAAACAGAAAAACTTGGTCTTAATAGACTGGTGGTCTTTCATGTGGGTGGTTGCTGAAGCAGGTTTGACAGTACCTATGAGGATAAAACTTATATATGTAGTGTACATGTTTTTGGCATCAATCTGATTTGTATCTTCGGGACCTATGGCTTAATGTTGCCTTTAAGGGATGCAGTACATGTAATTGATACCAAACACTTCACCCAAAGTGTGCTTGGGCCAGGCACCAACTTGCTTTTGAATCTGGGATCTATCAGTTCTAGGACTACTACTCTAACATTGACCTTACTCCTTGTAGTGGAATATTTGAAGTCTGTTATTTTGACTGGCCAATTAGGTTGTGTGAGGATTCAGTTTGTGTATGTGAGAAAAAGATTTTACAGAGGGGAAGAATGTTTTTATATTCCAAATGAACCAGTAATGCATACCTCTTCATAGTCAATCATTTCTTACTAATCCTTTGATTGAACTTCTACTCGTCCATAGGATACCCAAGTGTTTTTGTATCAGTTCCAAGCGGAGACACCTGTGAAACGAGGAAAGCTATCTGAACAAGACACCAAACTGGCTCATAGAGTTCTTGCACAGGTTGGTTTTAATCACTCTTTTAAATCAACTGTTGAGAGAGGATAAATCAAAGTGTAACAAACTAACAAACAACCACCTAAAAAAAATAATTTGTGTACAGCTAGCATGTATAAAATCAACCTCAAAACACTTTACCTGGCCTTCTATGGGTTAACGGTTAGGGAGTAAGAAGATAAACATAAAACTCTGAGTTTGGTTCTGTGCGGGCCGTTTTTCTATGCGAGGGTGCATAGACTAGTCTCCTCACAAGTTGCTGTTTTGTTTAGTGGGAGTGTATTTCAATTTGCAGTATCCCTTTATACATGTAGAATGAACATTTGAAGCTCATATTTCGAATATAATAGAGCGACATGGAACCCTGAATATACAGAGCAAAAAAGGCTCATTCATAAATGAGTCTGTAAACAGGAGAGAAGCCTAGTGCACTTCACATATCTCTATCTTATAACACAAAGATCAACTTCAGTGATGAATCTCTATTGAAATTCCTTTATGCACAAAATTTTGCCATTTTGCAATTTTGTGTTTTGTGTCTTTAATGATTTTGTTAAGGAATAATTTCCATATTTCCAGTGAATGAATGGTAAATTTTTATTCCCAACTACTTTACTGGCACTATACCAGAGGCCATTATTATCGTTATCATCATCATCATCATCATCATCATCATCATCGTCAGTAAAAACATTACTATGTTTATCTTTACTTCCTTGTGCTTTTACAGTCTATACTTATACGAGAATTTGGCAAATGCAACTCTGGAAATTCTTGAGAGTGAACCTGGTTGTAAGTGTTACATAATGGAGTGAGGATGTCTGTTTACATAATGGAGTGAGAATGTTTGTTAAGACTATTGAGTATGTTTGTTTTCTTTCATACGATACAGCTAAGGGCAGCCCAGTATGAGTTAGATGACATCTTTCATATCTTCCCTATTCATCAGAGGATGGCAATACTGAGACATACCAGAGAACAAGAAAGAGAGAACTTCTTTACCAAGAAGGTACTATGAATTTTAAGTGTATACATTCTTTTGAGCTAATATATGTAGGTGTCTTAAGGCCACCGCACACCTTATGATCGGTCTGCGATCCGATTTGTGAAATAAATCGCTATGGCATTAAATATTGGCATTTTAACAAATGAAATCTACCATATTCAGGTTCTGAAAAATAATATGAATACTAAACATAGGGTTTTGGTTAGCTGTCAGCTTTCTACATGGAATAAGGGCAAAATTAGTTTCAAATCGTAGGCAGTCATAGGATTTTTGTGACGTCACTATGACTCGGAGCCGATTTGGCCATTCCACTGACTAGAAAGCTCAGCAAAGGCCGTACTATGATTTTACTAGTATGGCTATTCAGATCCTCAATCAAAAATATGCTTCATTTTTAAATGATTTGTCAAATGATATTACATTTTCTTCTGAAATCGGATCGCACACCGATCGCAGACTGATCGTAAGGTGTGCGGTGGCCTTTAGGGAAAGTGACTCTTTATAATTGATAACGAACTCCTAATTCTGACAAATAAATTTCAAAGTGTACTTGAACCTAACCCTTTCGAGACAATTGACCATATTTTGTGGTTTGGCTCAATAACTTTTGATTCAGTGCTCTAAAAAAAAAATATACCAGATGCATGAGTAGAAAGAACAAAATTTTTTGCACACATTATGTCAGTTTTCGTTGCATGACCCATTGCGTTTGATGACTGGAATTTAAAAAACAAGAATAAGCTTTGAAATCCTTAAATTGGCAAAACATTGAGAGGTTTAAATCATTGTTCTTTTCTCAAAATTGGCAACTTTTTCAACTATTCGACACAATTTCTAACCTGTATATTGTTTTCAATAATATTACACCTTATTAGAACCATGTAGCACCAATATAAAATATTATTGTTGCCAATTTGAAGAACAAAATGTGATCAATTTAGCCCTTGAATAATTCCTGTCCTGAAAGGTTAATATATATGACTTTGTTATAAATGACTTCATTATCAGACAAATAGTTTTACAAAATTATATTGAGTTATATAATAAGATAGTTTATTCTTAGAATAACCAGTATAAAGAAATAGCTTAGATATTCTAATTGAGTCAGGCAACTGCATTAAGTTGATGTATGTTGAAATATAAAATGTTTTAAGTATAGTAGTGAACAACTAATATTAGTATAACTAAGTGGACTTCCTTCCTCAAAACAGCTTTTTAGAATTCATCATGAAAGGGCAAAATACATGTAGGTAATGCTTGTTTTGTATTTTCAAATACCGGTAATTCATTTTATCAATCCACCAAATGTTCTTTGACATTCAAACTTGAAAGCTTTGGTAACACAGTGGGGAAGCCTTTCGTGCAAAAGAACTGGGTATATTATTTCATCAAAAGAACTCACTATGGTGCGTTGAGATGAAGAATGGAAGAGCAATGAAAAAGGAAAGAAATGAATAAAGATGTTTTTAAATGATATAAAAAACTTCATTTTTTTGTGATTTTACAAAAAAAACCCCACCAAACTGATTTGAAAACGTATGAAATATCAATTTGTTTGTAATTTCATATTGCAGGTATCCCCTGGGTCAGCTGGTCAGAAGGCTAAGCTTTTGTCTGCAGCCACTAAGAAGGCCATGGAGAGAAGACAACAGCTAGCAAAGTAAGATCTAGTCACATTCGTTGCTTTTAATTATTAAGCTTCACTAGTGTATGAGGCCATCAACTGCTTCAAAAAATATTTAAAACGAGAAGAAGAAAAAGGAAAATTCTTCAAAATCTTGATGGCAAAATAAAAAGCACTGTAAAAAAAATGTTGTTACAGATAGCCTTTTGGTAGGTACTGATGAAAGACTCTTGTTACAAAATATAACATATGAGTATTTTGTCCTGTTGATGATTTAATACTATTGTTTTATAATATGATTTTTAATGTTCTATGTGGTCTTCAGTGCTTCTAAAACATAGGAAATCCCTGCATTTGCTGTCTACCGATTACAGTTCTGCCTTCATGTTTAGCTATTTGTTTTTCTTTTTATTTCACCCCATATACAGGGAAGGAGATGTAGTACAGAGTGGACCTAAGAGACAGAAACTTGTTCCAGCAAATCAGAGGCCGAAAAGTGCAGCTGAAACAAGGTGATTCATCTTAATACACCCTCTTTCCCAATCTTTCATCTTTCTCATCCTCCGTAATAATCTTGACTGTCTGATTGATTATTTGTCTATTAATATTCTATCTTTGTTATCACCATTATTTCTTTTCTGTAATTACATGTTATATACATTTAGTGTTTATGCCTTTTGCTACTGTTCAAAAAAGGGGAAAAAAAACAACCTTTTTATAATCATGTACAAGAAAACATTTGAACATCTATTGCAATCAGTGCTAATAATCTTCTAAAATTTCTATATTCCTTCAGAGTTCTGAGACCACTGCAGAGCCATAAATCACCAGCTAGGCCAGCAACTGCTGTTCCACCAAGGTAAAACAAACAGTTTTGAATATGTATTCCACCAACTCATTACCACCCATCACCTATCCAAGCTTTCCAGTGGTATATTAATGGCATTAACTCATATACTTTAACACAGAGTTAACGTCCTTCCGGCTCTGAACAGACGATATGACATTTGTAGTTTTACTCCAGTAGAACCCAATTAGATATCATGTTGTCGCGAGAGCAGACGTACCATCTTTTCAGAATACTAGTAATCACCTTTTCCTGCCCACGTGTTCTGTTAGTTGATTTTAGACCCGTTGGTGGTTTTTAGCCGTCGGATAACATATATCCTCATGATAGATTCTTTTGGATGAGAGAGATATCATTTGATGAGAGATTTTCATAAACATTATCTTATCAAGCATAATGATATTGCATGTCAATTTATTGATGAGTACCTTTTCATTTTCATTCAGATATACAGTTGACGATGTGGATAATTTTTTTTTTTTCTTGCTGACAGTTTATAAATATTTTCATTTTGTCATCAGGATGTCTACATTCTCCATCACCACACAAAGCCAGAAAGTGAAACCATCTGTCCTGAGCAAACCATTTCCATCCAAGCCTGTCATGGTCTCCAGGAATACTACCAAGACCACCAGATCTCCATCAAGACCATCATCTAGACCAGCTTCAACTAGACCAATGTCCACTAGACCTACATCTAGGCTATCAGGAGCACCGTCTACCCAAGCCAGGACTAGTTCAGCAAGGCAGGCCAAGTCTCCAGCGAGAGCAGCCTCAAGTTCTCAGACTAAGACTAAGAGTGTCAGACGATCTCTTTATCCTGTTACAGTTGGGACAGGTAAAAAGACTATGCAGCGAAAACAGGTCGATACCAGAAAGCCTTAACGACCAAGTTTCAGGACAGGAATTATTTAAGGGCTAAATTGATCACATTTTGTTCTTCAAATTGGCAACAATAATATTTTTCTCTTAGTGCTACATGGTTCTAATAAGGTGTAATGTCTTTGAAAACAATATACATGGTTATGACTTTGTCGAAAAGTTTAAAAAATTGCCAATTTGATAAAAAAACAATGATTTTGAATCGCTCAAGGTGTTGCCAATTTAAAGATTTTAAAGGTTATTCTCATTTTTAAAATTCCTGGCATCAAATGCAATAGGGTCATGCAACAAAAATGGACGTAGGATGTGTAGAAATTTTAGCTCTTTCTACTCATGCATCTGGTATATTTTTTAGAGCTCTGAATCAAAAGTTATTGAGCCAAACCACAAAATGTGGTCAATTGTCCAGAAAGCCTTAACGACCAAGTCTCGAGCTAGAGCAGCAACAAGTTCTCAGACAAAGACTAAGAAAGTCAGATGATCACTTTATCTTATCACAGTTTGGACTGGTAAAAAGACTATGCACAGCAAATGGGTTGATATCAGAAAGCCTTAATGACCAAATTGGGAGTGAGAGCGGCTGTCAGTTCTTAGACCAAGACTAAGAGTGTGAGGCGATTGATTTATCTGTTTCAATTGGGACTGGTAAAAAGTCTATGCAGAGCAAACAGGTGGATACTAGAAAGCCTTAGATTGTACAAGCACAAATCAAATCACAAATCACAAATCACAAAACACAATATACTTTTAGAAAAGTAAGGAAGAGATTTGTAGTGAATGTAAATGATGGTAAGTAACTTTATCAAAGAAGATGAATTAACTTTTCTCATCTCATTAATGAATAAAATAAGAGAATTTATTTGTTTAAAACCTGGATAATTATAAGTTTACAGATGGATCATATCCACATGTTCCAAAGTTAATTTTTGATTACCAGTCTTGAGTACTAATGTTTAGGTCTTCTAGCCTCAGAGATCAATAGGCGAAACAGTTTCTATTGTCCCAATTAATCCCCAATGACATAATTGTGTAATGCTAGAAACACTTATTTATAAAATTCAAAGATCTGACTGAATTGGTTTTTGAGCAGGAGCTCCCTAATTTGACATTTTACCATTTCAACCATCTCTTCATTCATAAGGCATGGTGCATACATGTTCATGGTGATTTTCACTCATTAATTGCAGTACATTGATTTTTCACCAAATACCAGTACATTCCAGATATTTCCATATTTATCCCCATGTTCATGTATAATTATGAGCAATTTTTCAAAGCCTTAAAGGGGGTACCCAATGCTGAAACAATGTTAGCTCATTTAAAAGATCATGATTTTATTAGAAGAAAATCATCTGCCTTAAATTTTTTTAAAAATTCGTGTTGCCAGAAAATCCCCGAAATATGGTAAGATTTCAGGATATTTTGGCCCCTCAGCTGTGTCCCAATTTCAGCTAGGTAACCACAATGACGTCAAAGTGGTTACCTTGTCGCGCAATTATAGCAAAATGTGCTCAAGGTGTAATGCATTTTGTACAGTCTAGCGCGCAACACATCTGCAATACGCGAACCTGGGTAACCACTTTGACGTCATTGTGGTTACCTAGCTGAAATTGGGACACAGCTGAGGGGCCAAAATATCCTGAAGTCTTACCATATTTCGGGGATTTTTCTGGCAACACGAATTTTTAAAAAACTTAAGGCAGATGATTTTCTGCTAATAAAATCATGATCTTTTAAATGAACTAACATTGTTTCAGCATTGGGTACCCCCTTTAAGCATTCCAAAACCAAATGTCTACCATTACAAAGTTGTGACAGTAAGGAATCAGTTTTCCTGATGCTGACTGATATACATACATGTACCAAAACATGTTTACTTATTGGGTGATTTTTTTGTTTGCATTCCACCATATTGAAATCATATTTCTATTTATGGGTGCAGTGGACTAGGTTTGGTTAGTCAGTTTAATGTTAGGCATGAGTTCTTGTAATAACAAAAATGAATTCTTACAGAGTCGGACAAAACTTCTACTAAATGTTCAAGAGAACAAATGAAACATGTCTGCCAAAAGATTTGGATAGAACATATATAATAGCTGAGAAATGTTTGTTTCAATTCTATGGGTGTAGAATTATCAATTAGAATGTAGAAATTTCATTCAAAGTGTGCCGATATTCTGTACCAAAACCGATAGGGAAAGAGAAATGAATAAATAGCTATTCTCTATATACAAAACTTGTAAGAGATTGTTCCAAGCAGCTTCTTTTTGCAGTTGAAGATTATGCACATTTGTTCATACATGTACTTCGATGTTTTGTAAATATTTTGATATTTTCAGCATTTGCTATGTGATGATTTTGTACACTTTGAAGTCCTATTTGTTATTTCAATCAGTACTTGCTATGATTATTTCCAACAGGCGTATGTCACAATCTATGTACAGCTCAATATTCTGAAAGAGTGATGTGCCTTTCCTATTAGTGCAATGAATGTTATTTGAAATGAATATTTGATGATCTCTGACTGGTTATTTGGATTCAATCCTGTTTCACTTTGAAATGAATGAGAATGAAATCAGTGAATGGATATTAGAGAAAGGGTGAGATAGAGAGGAAGGGAGAAGGGGGTTGGCTTGTAAAAGCAGATTTGATTTGTCTCTGACAAATACATGTAGCATACATATAGTTATTGCAATGTTCAGAATGATTGTTCACAGGTGATCTTAAAATTGTGCTTTGCTTTGAGATGAGACAAAGTATAGTCTTGAGATCCTCTAGGGCTGTAGAATTTAATTTAACATAAAATATAAACAATATAAATTTGTTTTTATATATCACATCCCGCCTGTGAATTTGGTAAAAATAAGCCTTTGAAATGAATTGAATGGTACTTGATGTTAATTTCATGCACATTTTTTTGTCCTTGCATTGTCTGAGCAAATATGTTGTACTTGTGATCAATAGCTGATATGTGTGCAGTTGACCAATTGGAGGCTGAGAATCTTGATATCCAATATATTACAATTAACAGCTAGGAGTACAGCCAATATAGTAAATTGGAGGTGAAAGCCTGAACAAATGAAGCTTATTTTTGGAGCATTGTGTACAAGAGATCGAGAAAGAAAGAGAGAGGAACATGACTTGGACAGAGAAGGGATGGAGGAGAATCAGTTTACATGCTGTTAAAGTGTACCAATCACCTGAAAAAATAATTTGTGTATAGCTAGAAAGTATAAAATCAACCTCAACGAACTTTGTCTGGTATTCTATAGGTCAACAGTTAATGAGTATGAAGGAAATAAAAGATAACATGGAAATGCTCGCGCGGAACCGAACTCAGAGTGTGGTTCCACTTTACCTTGGCGAGCGTGTACGGGTGCGTTGAGTACTCACGAGTCGCTTTTATGCTTATAGAGAGTGTAATTAAAATTGCAATATCTCTTTATAGAATTGATATTTGAAGCCCATATTTTGAATATAGTATAACGACATGCAACCTATAACATACAGACCAAAATTATTTTTGGTGATTAGTACCCTTTAAAGGGGAAGTCCACCCTTCTGTCAAGTTAGCTTTAAAAGAAGGAGGAAAGTTTTTAAGAAACAGATTAATGAAAGTGTGAGCAAAATCTGATAAGATGTAAGAAAGTTATGAATTTGCAACTTCTTCTTAGCTCCTCTCCAATAATTCGAAATAATTAATTTCCATTTTCTCTAAAGAAAATATTCAAGCATACAATTATACATGCACCTTAGATATAATCATTGCTGATATGTTTTTACATAAAACATGTATGAAACTAATGTATTCTTTCAACAAGTAACAACTAAGAAAATGAACATTTATGAAATATTTTTGTACAGACCGAATGGGATAGGAGCTAGTTTGCAAGGAACTTCACCGAGTTGCCAATTTGTGTTTTATTGATTACAACTTCAATAATTCATAACTTTCTTACTTCTTGTCAGGTTTTGCTCAAACTATCAACGATCTGTTCGTTTCAGCTTCATGCTTGATACCAGTGTTGACTTCCCCTGAGTGTAAGGGGAAAAAATGGCTGTCGTTATTTAATAGGCTACACCATTATGGGTCTATCTTTGACTCCAGTTTGAGATGCTGTTATGTGAATGGGTGATACTTTAATATCTTTACGTTCAAACTCACAGAGTTAAGCCCACCGACGCTATACGATCGGTCTACATTCCGATTTTGAAAGAAAATGTTATAGCATTAGATAAACACATAAAATGTTTTATTGAGGTTCTGAATAGTTACATAGATAGTAAAATCGAAAATCTAATGAGCCTTCTAGTCAGAGGAAAGGCCAAATCGGCTCCGAATCGTAGTGACATCAGAGCAGTACTGCGATTGTCTACGATTTGTAACTGAATTGGCCCTTATTCCGGATAAGGCTGACATCGCATAAAAATCCTATGTTGAGTATTCATATTATTGTTTAGAACCTGAATCATGTAGCTTTCACTTATTAAACTGCCTATATATTTAACAAAATTGCAGGGGCGTCGACCCTGGGGGGGCAGGGGGGCGATTGCCCCCCCCCCCCGAAAATATTGGGGGGGGGGCAAACATATCATTTTGCCCCCCAATAAATCCGGAGGTGTAAAATAAAATAAGGAAAAACTGATGCAAAACTCGGGAAATGAAACCTTCCAAACAATGAAATACAAAAGGTTTTAAACGGTCAGACTTCAATTTCGCCGCGCGCGAAGCTGTTTTTAAGAGGCGTTCCAAAAAAAATCATGACGCCATTAAAAAACGTTCTGAACATACATAATTCAATTCAAAGTTTAAATTTTCATATTTATTTGGTTTTTTTCTTTTTTTTCATATTTTATTAGTGTTTATTTTTTCTATTATTTTGTGTTATATCTTCTCTACTCAATTTGCTGTTATGTAAAATATATTTTCCCATCATTTTGTCGTTTTCTGTGTGATATTTAATTCCATTTTCTGTTCATGATATCGATATGCATACTTTATTTAAGGTCAAATTAGCATATCTTTATCAAGGCTATGATGATCAGAGGCAGCGCTCCGGGGAAGTGGGGGGGGGGGCAGGGGGCAAAGTGCCCCCCTCACTTTTTCAAGTACCCCAAAAGTGCCCCTTTTCATAGGTGATAAGTGCCTTTTATCTTCGTATAGTGCCCCTTTTCTTTCTAATCAGTGTCCTTTTTACCTTCTGATGAGTGCCCCTTTTAACCTCAGAAATAAGTGCCCCTTTTGTTTTCTGATAAATGCGACATCGGTAGATACTGGTATATATAAAGTATATATATATGGGTATGTATAAATTCCAAAAAGGAGCCTTATACATATAGCTCCAAATAATCAGAGAGGCTTCATAACAATACATTCCCCTACTAATATCAGCACAATAGTGAGGCAGTAGAGCAGGGGGTAGGAGGGGCCCCAATGACCTAAATTATACAAGAATGAGCAGTGCTCCTAAATTATAAAAGAAACAAGGACAATTCTTTCTAAAATTTTTCCAATTAAAGCTCACTCGCTACGCTCGCTCGCATTTACTATTATCTTCTTATCATATTAGGAAAATCGCTGTATATAATTCAACACCTGTTGCCTTCAGCGTTAGAAATAAATCTTAAAGTTTTTGCTCGCTCGCTTCGCTCGCTCGCAAATGAATAATCAGGCTATTACACTCAGTGCAAAGTAGTTTTTATCTAGAACCATGTTAAGATACAAACAGTAGCGTTTCGAAAATGATCCTCGGTTGTGTATTGATCAGAATGTACCGTTATACTAATGTTTCGAAGTGGTATTTTCCGCCTTGTTTCCACCCTTTGTAGGTGCTGCTTTTTGTTGGTGCCCCCCCCCCCCCACTTTAAAAGACGCCCCGCCACCCCTGATGATGATTGAATTGAATGCGAAATGATCATCGTTATGATAGGCTGTCTTGCGCGCCCCCCCCAATCCGAAAAACGGATCGACGCCCCTGCAAAATTGCGATTTATTTCCAAAGTCGAATTGTACACCGGTAGTGTGCGGTGGACTTTACGCATTTGTAGTTTCCTACCCCGGAAGGGTCAACTTCCTTTCCTTCTACCCCATTCCTCATTATATATCTTGAAAAAGGCCCTAACTTTTGGGGATAAAAATAAAAGTTGTGCATTACAACAGTAAGCCTCTAGATATATTCAGATTTTTTTTTTCTTTTTTTATATAAAAGTAACTTTAAAAAAAAAAAAGGAAAAAAGAGAAACATCAAGCAGTTGACGAAACTCCATAAATTTACTTAATTTGTGTGGGTTACATAGTGCGCATTTGAAGAGCGGCTAACTGCTGGAGAACATGTGGATATTTCGGGAATTTCCCGGCATTTGTTTATGATAGTTTTAGGGCTTTCAGACCGAAACAAGTGTGATAAGAGTTTTACCGCGTTTCTGATCAGTACCAATTCAATAACTAAGTTTTGCTATTTTGCTCACTGTTGAAATTCCACTAAAAATATGAATAATTGACTAAATGTACTTTATATGATAGTTTTTCCTCTTTCAAACATTCAAAAAGGTGATAGTATTGCGAAAGTGTCTGTGTTATTAGACTAAACAAGTTGCCAATGCATGCATATTGCCCGTGCATGCACAACAAGAGGTCAAGAGTGAAGGACAGATGTTGTATAACTTACAACTTTCGTGCTTGGATTTGGTGGTATATTAGTACAGCACAGTGAGGGGAATGAAGGGCGTTTGGTTTGATTACAAAGCTAGTCGTTAGGTGATATAATTATCTAACATTAGATCTCTACGCGTCTAATTTTACTGGACTTGAGAGTTATTCAACCTGCCAACACCTTCGGGCTTCGTTTCAGCGGCGGCGCTCCCTGCCCCTGCCCCTGGGAGTTGGTCTATCTACTACGAGTCAGAGACTGCATCTAGATTATACGTTTGTTATTGTGTGACAAAATCACTGTTCACTTCAACATCAACCATGGCAAATCAACAGAAAATTTCAAGTTTGATCAAGGTTCTTCAGATAGCAGATTCTGGTAAGTTGGTATGGTATGGGCCCATGGGCATGGGGTACTCACTGTATTGTAGTGGATCCTATTTCTGAACACTTTTCAGAAAATCAACGATAGCAAATAAAATCAAAACGAAAATCTGTCAAACTTACATAATGAATGCTTAAAGTCCTACAGAAAAAGAAGTTGGTGGAATTTGAAAAAGACAACGTAGATTTAACACAATATTCCCTTCTGAGTGAACCCCTTCCCAACGACGCTGCGTTTTGGTCCCTTGAAAAGAGGTATTGATTACCGAACGTGTGTCACCGGCACCTATGGGAAAAAGACACAACCTACCCCGATTTGGGGCCAACGGGATGAAGACTGGGGCCCGGGGGGGCCACTCAGGTATATTGGTCATGTTGGTGTACACATGCGTGTCCATGGATTTAAAAAAATGCCCCCTAAACAAGTTTCATACTTTGGTGAAAAGACACCCCTTAACAAGGATTTCGCATGCTTTTTTTGGTAAAAATTACCCCCCTAAACAGGTTTGATTGAAATATTACCCCCTAAACGCGTTTGGCCACATTCCGTTCAGCACCCCCTTTTTGTTGAAAATTGGCGTTTTCGGACCCCTAAACACGTAACGCGCGTTACGCGTCCTGGATGAAAAAAAGACCCCTTTTTACGCATTTTTTTGGACACGCATGTGTACACCAATATACCTGAGTGGCCCCCCCCCCCCCCCCCCCGTGACGAGAGAGCAGGTTATAAGATATTACTTATGTTTTTTTGCCTCATTTTATGATCTTCTGCCCTGTGTTCTGTGTGTCAAATAGTGTGGAGAACATACGCGTAGTCTCACGCATATGAAAGCCATGTTAGGCGCTTAACTGTACACGTTCAGTAATACAGTGCTGTTCGGTAATACAATCCATGACTATACTAGACCGAAAATTCTGTCTCTTGTTCGTTAGCCTCTTATTTTGGTAGGGTCGGCTCTTCACTTAGAGACAGAAACGGGCCTATCACTCTGCTGTGCAGACTTACTGACCGCCGACGAATAGTCGGCATGTAGTTGGAAAAATCCATATATTTTTTATTTTTTATATATTTTTATGCCTCCGCCCACCGAAGGTGCACGGTGCCGGAGGGATGCCACTTTTCAGACAAAAGTAGGAATTCCTACTCTTTCAATATATTTTTAGCCATAGAAAACCACTTTTTATGTACAAAAGGGCCCATTCTAGATGATTTTTCCTACTTTTTTATCAATTCTAAGTGGCATCCCTGCATTATATTTTTGGGTTGTCCGTCTGTCCGTCCGTCCCGCTTTCTTGTTCTAGTGATAACTCAAGAACCACATGAGGTATGAACTTCAAACGTGGTGCTAGTATGTATCACCATAGGAAGACGATCTGATTAGATTTTAGGGTACGTAGGTCAAAGGTCAAGGTCACAGAGGCCAATTTTTTTGAAATTTCAGGTGTTAGACTCGTTCTAGCGATAACTCAAGAACCATTTGAGGTATGAACTTCAAACTTAGTGCTAGTATGTAGCACCATAAGAAGATGATCTGATTAGATTTTGGAGTATGTAGGTCAATGGTCAAGGTCACAGAGGCCAATTTCTGAAATTTCAGGTATAAGCCTCATTCCGCGATAACTCAAGAACCATTTGAGGTATGAACTTCAAACTTGGTGCTAGTATGTATCACCATAGGATGAGGATCTGTTTAGACTTTGGGGTATGTAGGTCAAAGGTCAAAGGTCACAGGTCAGTTTCTGAAATTTCAGGTGTTAGCCTTGTTAACGCAATATCTCAAGAACCATTTGAGGTATGAACTTCAAACTTGGTACTAGTATGTATCACCATAGAAAGACGATCTGGTTAGATTTTGGGATATGTATGTAAAAGGTCAAAGGTCATAGAGGTCAATTCTGCAATTGTTAGCCTTAACGTGATATCTCAAGAACCATTTGATCCATTAACTTCAAACTTGGAACTAGTATGAAATACCATAAAGAGACGAATTGATTAGATTTTTGTTCATGTAGGTCAAAGGTGACAGGTCATAGAGGTCATTATACAGGTGTATGTGAAATTAATGTTTTTTTTACCTTTGTTATCATAACTTATCAACATATCTCAACTACATGTATTTTGTATTCATGACTAGGAGGAGATAAAGTGATCAGACTTTGGGGTTATAAAGTGTAAGGTCAAATGTCAAAGAGGTCAATTAACATGTAATTAGAGGCTTTTTATTCTGGTTATCACAAGATTTCAAGAACAGTTTGAGCCATCAACTGAATTTAGGCGGAGGCATATATAGGAGACGCAGTCGCATTCATCTTGTTTTCTTAATGAGAAAAAGAAGAGAGAAAACCGTTCCAAAGCACCGCTTTGTTTTTTTCATTCCATCGTTCAGGCTGTTCTGGCCTGCCCCGGTCTGTTTCAAAGACTATCACTTTCGGTGAAAAGTTGAAAAGGAGTTCCGATGATCCTTATATTTCAATAACAACCAGTTCCGTAGCATCATTATACCCCCGCCAAACGAAGTTTGAAGGGGGTATATAGGAATCAGCGTGTGGTTGGGCGGTCGGTCCGTTGCAAATTTTGCGCATCGAACTACTTCCTCATTTTTCGAGCAGTGCTCATGAAATTCGCCACACACATTGGTCTTAGGATGGAGATGTGCAAGACATATTTTTTGAATGTGTCGGAAACTCTGTTGCCATGGTAACAGCATATTATGGCAATAAATCAGGTTGAAATCTTGGGCATTGAACTACTTCCTCATTTTTCGAGCAATGCTCATGAAATTTGGCAAACACATTTGTCTTGGGATGGAGATGTGCAAGACATGTTTTTGGAATGTGTCAGAAACTTGGTTGCCATGGTAACGGCATATTATGGCATATTATGGCAATAAGTCAGGTCAAACTACTTCCTCATTTTTCGAACAGTACTCATAAAATTTGGCACACACATTTGTCTTGGGATGGAGATGTGCAAGACATGTTTTTTTAATGTGTTGGCAACGGCATATTATGGCTATGAATCATGTCGAAATCTTACACATTGAACTACTTCCTCATTTTTCGAGCAATGCTCTTGAAATTTGGCACACACATTGGTCTCTTTCCTTTTCTTTTTGTCATCATTAATATTAGCACTCAAAATAGTCCTATGATTGTTTTTTGAATGCATTTGGTCCATGATTTTGTAGTGAGTGAAAACATCATGGATCATTGCAAATATGAAATTCCTCAAAAGGTCATGAGCTGCACAACCGAGTTCATTTCTGTTGCATTGCAAAACAAAGAAAAATAAACCAAATCAAACCAAACAAACAAAACAAAACAAAACAAGACAAGACAAAACAAAAATAAAACAAAAAAACAAAAACAAAAATAGTAAGTACAAAACAAAGAGAATCAAAGCAAAGCAACGCAAACAAAACAAAACAAAACAAAACAAAACAAACAAAAATAAAAAATTCATGAACAAGCATCTCTTAATTCCAGTGTTACAGTACTTCTCTCGCAGCTCTCGGGGGGGGGGGGGGGGGGGGGGGGGGCACCAGAGCACATCTCTGCAACTTCCTACTTAAAGGGCAATCCAACCTTGGTAATAAGATGATTTGTATGAAAGCAGAAAAATAAGAAAAACAGGATGATGAAAGTTTGAAAGAAATCGGACAAGGACTAAGAAAGTTATGGATGTTTGAAAAATGAGATCACTACATTTATGCGAATCTCAAACTGGCAATTTGGTGAGTCAATTGTGACATTTTTGTGGACAACCCTCCTATTTGTCGTACACAAAAATATCATTAATTTGCGGTTTTCTTCGAGGCGCCTTTACCCTCGGGGCAGTACTCAAAATATATTTGAGATAGCATATTGTTATATGTCCTCATGAACGAAAAGATCCTACTGAGTAATGCATTTTGAAAAAAAGTGACATTTTAGTCATTTTGTGTGTTAGAGCGAATGGGGGAGTTGTCCACAGCTACATCACAGTGACATTACCTATTCGGCCAATTTGAAATTCATATATATGCATAGTGATTACAACTTTCAAAAAATCATAACTTTCTTATTACTTGTCAGATTTCGTTCAAACTTTCACCAATCTGCTTCTCTGATTTTTCCTCTTTCTTTCAAAGCAACTTGCTATTAAGGTTGGATTTCCCTTTCATAATGTGTTCTTTCTTTGCCCATGTCACTCCACCAAACAGCCTTTTGGCAGATCATTCAGTTTCCATAATAACCCTTTCGAGACAATTGACAACATTTTGTTGTTTGGCTTAATAACTTTTGATTCAGAGCCCTAAAAAATATACCAGATGCCTGAGTAGAAAAAGCAACAATTTCTGCACAAACTCTTGTCCATTTTTGTTGCATGACCATATTGCATTGGATGCCAGGAATTTTTAAAAAGGAGAATAAGCTTGAAAATCCTGAAATTGGCAACACATTTAGAGGTTCAGAATCATTGTTTTTTTGTCAAAATTGGCAATTTTTCAACTTTCCAGAGTTCTTAGCCGTGTATTATGTTTTCAATGACATATTTATTAGAACCATATAGCATTAAAAGAAAAATATTTTTGTTGCCAATGTAAAGAACAAAAAGTGATCAATTTAGCCCTTACATGTAGATAATTCCTGTCATGAAAAGGATAAACATGGCAGAGAGTAATAATCTAAGGTTTTTTTTTCTTACAGGCTTTCCAACAGGAGCCTTCTCTCACAGTGTAGGGTTTGAAGCAACCATGAAACAAGGTCATATTTATGATCAGGAATCATTGAAGAACTTCATCATAGGAGTTATGGAGAATGCAGGTAACTTAATTATTTAAATGACTGGCTTTGAGGTGCATGGATATAAGATGTTTTGCCCAAGAATAAGTACATTGCCCAATGCCCAAATCAGAGATTAATGTGCAGGAACACACTCTATTTTGACACTTACACACAATTCCATAAAGCCTTGATTAGAGCATCACTTTTCCAGTTTCTGGCTGTGTTGTTGTCGAGATGTGGTCTATATCCATGTAGGCCCTAGTCTCCTAGTTAGACCCCCATTACGACCAACAATGGTTTGCCTGCAAACTAGTCAAAGATGGGGACAATATGTGTGGGGAATAGAGTTTCATATCACACCCAGAATAAGCCAGTCACTATCATAATCCACTTTATAGGATCATTCGTACCATACAAATTTGCAGATGGTAAATGGCGGGGAACACGTTACAGAATTTACATTGAATAATTCAAGTAATAATAAGGCTACACAAGTGATCAAAAACAGTCTGCCTTCCCTCTAATGCCCTCACTTCTTATTTGCGTACTATTCATCTTGAATATCAGGATCACTTAGTCTACCATTTGTGAGGGCTGGATATGAGAGGAGTGAGAATATGACAGCTATCATCTCATTGGATCGTTACTGTGATGCGTGTCTCAACAATCATGTAGCAAGCAGAGCAAGCTCACAACAGGTATATATCATAGCTAAATGGAAGAAAGCATGTTGGTAAAGGATTACTTGGTTTTAACCCTTTCATGACAGGAATTATTCAAGTACTAAATTGATCACATTTTGTTCTTCAAATTGGCAACAACAATATTTTCGTTTAGTGCTACATGGTTCTAATAAAATGTAAACTTTTTGAAAACAATATACATGGCTAGAAACTTTGTTGAAAAGTTTAAGAAATGGCCAATTTCAATGAAAAACAATGATTTTGAATCTCTCTCAATGTGTTGCCAATTTAAGGATTTTAACGCTTATTCTCCTTTTTAAAATTCCTGGAATCAAACACAATATGGTCATGCAACAAAAATGGACACAGTGTGTGCAGAAATTTTTGCTCTTTCTACTCATGCATCTGGTATAATTTTTAGAGCTCCGAATCAAACGTTATTGAGCCAAACCACAAAATGTGGTCAATTGTCTCAAAAAGGTAAGACAATAATGATTTGCATACATGTTCATGCTGTGGTGAAGGTGTGAGGGGATGAGGGGGGGGGGGGGGGGGGGCTGGCAGCTCTCCTCTTCTAGTAAATGGTGAAAAAAGGGAGAAAGAGGACAAGAAACTGAAAAGGTGAGAGGGGAAAGGAAATGTCAAAATAAGAAAATAAAATGGTACAGCCCCCTCCCACACCCTAATTTGCATTTCATCTAAGACTGATTGCCCCCCCCCCCCACACCATGATGCCATCCCCACCTCAGTGTTTCTGCCAATGCTATGCCACTGTGTATATCTCTTGGTGTTTAGAATGCTAAAAAAATTGATCTATAAGCTTTGATTTTGTATGATATTGTTGGCTACAAATAGGTCAGTATCCTGTGTAGAATTCTGTTGAAGCCATGGTCACTCTTAAGATCTTGGAAAGCCATCCATGATTTTTTTTTTTATATCACATAAGATTTTTACTTAAAACAATATTTTGTTTATTTAAGCTATTTTTGAATTTGTTAAAGTAAAATTGAAATTTCCTCAAAGTGATTTGAGAAATATTTAATTGTTTTTACCAAAGCTCTTTTGAGATTTACAGAGCTGTTTTGGAGCTCTCCTGAGCTCACTGCTTTCATGTATTGTTTTCAGTATTTGTTTAACGTGATCTATTAATTATTTGAAATGAATATTTGTACAATATACATGTATGTATAACATGATAGGGAAGTTTGGAAGAGAAGGTGTTTTTATTGTGAGATCTTCCCTCCATACCCACTGGAAGACTATCATTGACAGTGTATTCCTTATTTTTCTTCTTCCTGCATCTGTAGGGAAGATCCCTGATATTAACAGCCAGTGAAACATTCCCTGATCAGAGGATAAAAAATCTAATGGTAAGTCAGATGCAGTTTACCCAACATCAGAATCATTTCAATGTAGGTAAATGCTGCTTGCTTTGCTGTTGATTTATCATGCCACATACTGCATCAAGGTCACCGGTAATAATTTAAAGGGTACCAATCACCAAAAATAATTTTGCTCTGTATGTTAGAGGTTTCATGTCGTTATACTATATTCAAAATATGGGCTCCAAATATTAATTCTATAAAGAGATATTGCAATTTTAATTGCACTCTCTACAAGCGTAAAAGCGACTCGTGAGTAGACTACTCGACGGACCCGTACGTGCTCGCCAAGATAAAGGCTCGCGCGGAACCAGACTCGGAGTTCAGTTCCGCGCGAGCATTTTCATGTTATTCTTTATTTCCTTCATACTCATTAACTCTTGACCAACAGAATACCAGACAAAGTTCTTTTAGGTTGATTTTATACTTTCTAGCTATACACAAATTAATTTTCAGGTGATTGTTACACTTTAATGTATAATGACTTTAATTATGAAATGATTTAATTTAAATCTGCACAGTCAACTTGCAGAATATATATATTTTTTTTGTACATTACAGTCCTGAAACACCCCTGCATAGTTGTGAAATTGAATATTGCGTTGAGAAATATTCCATGTATTGAGTATGGGGAGAATGCATCCATTGTTGTAGTGTTTGTTTTGACGGCTCTGCTTTCCTCCTTTTCTTTTGTTCATCATCGACCCACGCACGCACGCCTATGTTGAAAGTCATTTTCAGAGCCTGTTGACTATCCAGTTATGGCACCCTGCTGGGCCTGAATTCTCGCAATGTTTATACAAATTCAAGGTTAAAAAAACATGATGCATGCTCTAGTGATAATTGCTCTGCAGGAAATTTTCTACTGTTTACTGAATTCTTAACTATAAAAACATTACTTACCCTAAGCCAGGCTTATGCCTTATCGGGCAGAAAAAAAGTTCACACGTGGTTCAAATTGACAGAAATATGGTTTTATACCGACTCCCATGGGGGTGATGTGAGAGGACTAAAGTAATTTTGCAGATTGAAAGTATGCACTGACATATGTATTGGTCCATATTGATTGAAATATGACCTTATAGTGTCCCAGGGAGGTAGTTTGGGAGGACCAAAACAACTTTAGAGACTGAAAGTAGGCAATAACTAATTTATTACATCAACACCAAAGACGTTATGTACTGGCGAGAATGCTGCCCTAACCTAAACCTAACCTTAAACCATAGACCTACTCATGGGCCTACTTAACCAAATTGTAACCCAAACCATATACCCTGCATTTGGTGAAATTCAGCTTCGGCAAAAAAATTGTTTGAAGAAATGTTGGGTCACCAAATTTGATATTTTTGTTTGTTCGTTTATTTCTCTCAGAATGCAATCAGTAAGCCAGGAATGAAGGGACATCAAGCCATCATGTTTGGCTGTCTTTGTGCATATTTAGACATCCCTCTTAGAGACTGCCTTGAAGTATTCATCTTTAATGTTCTCAAGATACTGTGTGCCAGTGTCGTCAAGCTAGGGCACATTGGACCTCTACAGGTGAGTAGTCTTCAGGCACAGACCCTTGATAGTCATACATACATGTGTTAGTTTTTCTAAAGGTATAGTGGTGGATCCAGTGTCCGAACACTTTTCAGAAAATCAGCGATAGCAAATAAAATATCAAATGAATATCTGTCAAACTTACATAATGAATGCTCAAAGTCCTACAGAAAAAGAAGTTGATGGAATTTTAAAAAGATAATGTAGATTTACTACGATATTCCCATCCGAGTGAACCCCTTCCCAACGACGCGGCGTTTTGGTCCCTTGAAAAAGGTACTGTATTTCCGAACGTGTGAAACCTATGGGAAAAAGACACAACCTTTGTTTCAATGGTGTGGTTTTCATACGCGTAGTCCCACGCTTATGAAAACCCATTTTAGGCGCTTAACTGTACACGTTTGGTAATACAATCTGTTTGGAAATACAATCCTTGACTATAGATTTGTATAGTGTGCTATGGTAGTTACACTTGGGAAGATTGAAACATGAGATCCATTGGGGAGGTAGGGGGCATCTTGGATATTTTTTTTCTTTGTTATTCACATTAAACAAATTTCCAGTGTAATCTCATAGCACCGACTGTGCATTCTTCAGGTGAAGAAGAAAAATAAGCTTTTAGATATTCTTTTGGGAACAGGAAGACTGAATTAAACCTTTCGCGACGATAGACCACATTTTATGGTTTGGCTTAATAACTTTTGATTCAGAGGTCTAAAAGAAATACCAGATGCATGGGTAGATAGAGCAAAACTTTCTGCACACATTGTGTCCACTTTTGTTGCCTGACCATATTGTGTTTGATGCCAGGAATTTTAAGAAGCATGATAAGCTTTAAAATCCTTAAATTGGCAACACATTGAGGGGTTAAAAATCATTGTTTTTATCAAAATTGACAATTTTTTCAACTTTTCAACAAAGTTCCTATTCCTAACCATGTATATTGTTTACAAAGACATTACATTTTATTAGAGCCATGTAGCACTAAAAGAAAAATATTATTGTTGCCAATTTGAAGAACAAAATATGAATTTAGCCCTTAGATAATTTCTGTCATGAAAGAGTTACATTTTTTGTAAGTTGATATGCCTGGAGTATATTACTTTGTCCTAATGGGATTGGTGTTTTGTTCAGCCAAATTAACCCTACAATAGATGCCAGCAACCATGCACTTAGCACATGCACACTCTGCTATTGTTGTGAAGGTAGGCTGCTTGTCTAGACACTATTGTTGCCATGTGCTAGTGAATGGCTGCTTTTTTTGTCAATAGTCTAGCACCTTGGCTCACAGATCAGCATTGTAGCAAGAGACTAGAAAATGAGGCGTTGAAAATTTGTCAACCTGAAAATGAGGTATTGAAAACTTGTCAACCTTTTTAATTGCAGCATGAAAGACACCTTGAAGTTGAATGGTACATTTAGATGTTTCTTTTAATAGGAAATATTCCACAGTTTCTCTATTATTTATGGGTATTTCAAGATGTGTAGAATAGTAAAGATCATTCCTTGTGTTTTCCATCCTTTATAGAGTTTGTGTGTGTATGAGAGAAAGAGAAAGAGAATAGAGAGAAAGAGAAAGAGAATAGAGAGAAAGAGAGAGAGAGAGAAGAGAAGAGAAGAGAGAGAAAGAAAGTGAGTGTGTGTGTGAGTGAGTGAGTGAGCGAGAGAGAGAGAGAGAGAGAGAGAAAGAGAGAGTGAGTCAGAGAAACTGAGAGGAGAAGCCAATTGGTGAGGTGGAACAAGGGGAGGGGATATCAAATATTTAGGAACTTGATATCCTTTTGTAGAGAGAGCTTCAGAGAAACTGAAAGGAGAAACCAAGTGATGGGGTGGAACAAGGGTAGGTAGGGGAACCACAAGGGTGGGAGGGGGGGGGGAGATGCAAAATATTTAGGAACTTTTCATATCTTTTGTTGAGAATGATTAATGATTGCTTCATATCATTGAACATGACAAGAAACATTCCACAGTCATGTTGGATTTTTTTTTTATTGACGCTTACACAGGCCCAGAAAGTCCAGTATGAACATCAGAAGAACATTGCAAACATCATAGACAGGTAAGGCTTGTCTCAAAATATACAAGTATGACTTTAAAGTGTACCAATCACTTAAAAAATTATTTAAAAAAAATCAACCTCAAAACACTTTACCTGGCCTTCCATGGGTTAAATAGAAGCTTGAGTTCTGGGAAAGGTAAAAAATAATTTGTGAGCTTTCTCATTCTTTTTATGTTAGTTTGGAAGATTATTATATTAGAAATGTCCCCTGAGAAGGATTGCTCTTCAAATGCCCTCACATTCAAAGTATGAAAAGAAACAGCTGAAATGTTTGGGTCAAACATTTGTGTGTAGTCCCAAATACACAATTCTGTGTGCAGTGCATCTGACTCTCCGCAGGATTGAGTCAATTTCTTATTTTGGTGATTCCAAAACCTTACAACATACACCAACTCTTATGTGCTGTACAATCAACCTTTCAAATCGCTTTGAGACAGTTTCTTTCACAATTCAATCTAGTGACCAGAACTCAACTTTATCTGTAATGGTTAAGGAGTATGAATAAAATGAAGGAAAAAAAAAGGCCTCTTGTGCGGGCCATTATTCTATGTGAGCGTGTACAGGTGCATCGACTAGTCTCTTCACCAGTTGCTGTTTTGTTTATTGGGAGTGTATTTCAACTAATATATCTTTATAGAATCAATATTTGAAGCTCATGTTTTGAATGTAATATAGCGACATGGAACCCCGAATAAACAGAGCAAAATATTTTTTGGTGATTGGTACACCTAAGCTGCATTGGTAATGTAAAGGAAATGAATTAGAAATATTTTGAACATGTGTATTGCATTCCATGAGAGATGTGTCATTCTGTATGGAGATATTCATCAGTAATTGAAATCACTTGATATAAAATAACCCAAAACAATGAGTGAAAAAGAAATTTGAGAAGTACAGAGGAAGAGGTGCTTGATTAACTCTATATTACAGTTATAACTCAAGAAATTCATTACTTTACAGAAAATGAGTATTAATATAAAACTTTATATTGAGTATTTACATTTTCATTTTATTTTTATGGATATCTATGGAATATGCAAACTCAAGGAGCTCTAAAATTGCAGTTTCATGACTTCAAAATATTTGCTTCATTCATGTATTGTGCTTTAAATGTTCATAAAATTTGAAAAATCATGCACTTAGTCACACAACCTTTAAAGGGAAAGTCCACCCTGGAATTAAGTTGATTTGAATAAAATTTGAAAAAAATTAGAGAAAAAGATTAATGAGAGTTTGAGCAAAATCCGACAACAAATAAGAAAGTTATGAATTTTTGAAGTACAATGTAGTAATAAATCATACACAAATTGGCAACTCTGTTATAATGTATCTTGCGATTTCCTCTCCCATTTGCTCAATACAGAAAATTTCATGAATTTTAATTTTCTTAGTTTTTGATGAAGGAATTGATTTGTTTCATACAGGTTTTGTGTAAAAACTTATGAGCAATGATTATATCTAAGGTGCATGTATGATTGAATATTTTCTGTAGAGAAAATGGAAAGTAATGATTTTTTGGCTAAAGGGCAAATGGGAGGGGAGCTTGCAAGATATGTCACAGAGTTGCCAATTTGTGTTTGATTGATTACAACTTAAAGATTTCATAACTTTTTTATTTCTTATCCTATTTTGCTCAAATCGTCACTGATCTGTTTCTTCAATTTTTTGCCTCTCTTCAAACCAACTTGTAATCAGGGTGGACTTCCCTTTAATCTACCGAAGTGATTACCAACCTGAAATGAATGTTATACTCTTTGATGATCTGATTTATAGGAACATTAACAGGAGTGTAGAGGAGAGCTGCATTTGCTTCCCGCTGGTGGACATCTACCACAATACACATGACACGCTATTCTCAAGGCTCTTCTGCTCATGATGATGATGTTGATGGTGATGATGATGGCTTCTTGTATACCGTCAGTGTCACAAGCGAGAGCTGCCTTCTCCAAACAGAAGCATGGATACAAACAGCACAATTTTTGAGTGGCATAAACGTATGGTGTCTTTCAACATCAAATTCTTAATTCACTTTTTTCTTTCACTGTAGTCTCTTTTCTTTGTTGTTTTTGGAAATACAGGGTGTACAACAAAAATAATGACCAAAGAGAAAATCTGAAGTGAGACTATATGTGAACATGCATAAGACTATCTATGCGTGTAGAACTGACATTACCGGTGACCTCCACAACTTGATATAAAACTTTGAAAAATAAATGAATGTGCATCTCATGACATATCATTATTCATTTAGCGATTATTTTCCTTGTACTTGTAAGGGTACACACCTTAGCCTATTCAAAAAATATGACTTCCATGAACAAAAGAAAAAAAAAGAAGCAATGTGGTGTTCCCCAAATGTTGATGTGTTTCTAAATTGAAAATACTAGTTTTCTGCATGAGTATATGAATGCATATTGTACATCAGTCAACAAATTGTTAAAGTAGAATTTCATTGATTTTGAATATTGATTTAATTTTTATTATTGCATAGGTGAAGCTTAGATTGAACAAGGTTCATCAAAATTCAACGCTTGGAAACATTTGAAGTAATGATTATTATCAATTATAAAATGATATAACACAGCCCCGCTATAGCACCTATAGAGCTCTTTGAACGCTGCTGAGATATGTGACGTCATACCGGGGAGCAATCCTTCCTAAGCAGACGATGCCCCATAACAGCTTATACATTTTCAGTGCCTGTTTTATCATCTCATCTTCACTTATTTCTCTTACTTCACTAGCGTCAGTATAAATGCTTATTTGTTGCCTCACTCTAAATTTCCTGCATGGTATTATTTTGATGAAAAATGCAGCGTTAAAAAAATAAAGGAATCAATCGCTTGTAAACAAAAAAAGATGCCTTTGTATTTTCAGCTGCATGCACCGCGGCATGTCGGCGTTTCAAGAGGGAACGAATACCATCCATGCTATAATTCAGCGGGCTTTACAATTCGAAGGTGTGATTTCTTTGATTGATCATTGACCCTTATCATGACTTTTTACAAACAAAAGATTTTAGTTACTAGAAACGGTTTCACTTCCCTTTAAGAATGATGTGAAATACGGTCATGGTGAAACAAACCAAACTCTTTATAATTTAAAAATAATTGCATTGCAGTTACGTTCACTTGATATGGGACGTCGTCTGCTTAGGCAGGATTGGCACCTGATGTGACGTCACGAAAACATCGGTATATTTCTGGCGAATCGCTCGGATATCCCAGATGCTGAGAAGGTTTTTTTATTTGTGTTATTTTTTAATCATCAAACACACAGTTAACGTAAAACTTATACGATTACCATCTGCAAGCTTTCTAGTTTCTAGAGATACATTATTGAGCATATTTGTGATTTGCTTTGAATATCTACTTTAATATTCATGAGTACAAACGAGGGCCAGATTTTGTAGAATGCCAAAAGGGCAAAAATGCTGGCACAACTGGCCAAAACCAGTGATCTTCAAATTGAGCTAGAAATGATATTTTGGGGTTAGGTTGCCTTTTTAATGTATGACTGCCCCCTGAAATGCTTTACATATATGTTAAACTGGTGTCAACTTGAAGGCTAATGTCTACTCTTCAGTTTGCTATATTGCAGTGCCACAAATCTGATGATAAATGAACTGTGGATGATTGTGAGAAATCAGTTCTTATTACAGGTGTACCCAAACTATTGGAGGGCAGTGTATATTTATTGTCTAATGATTAAAAAGTACTCTGTGTGTTTTCTGAAAATTATGTACCGGGAGTCTAAAAAGTGCAAAATCATGCAGAGATTAGTTACTGTACTGTACCGTTACCAGCAACAAGCATAGACAGTAATGTTCACTACATGTATCCAGAATGCCAGTGCAATGCCACACAATGCCATACAATGTCGTTTTTCTTAATTTCCTTTCTAATGTCTCTGAAAGCAGAACCGCTCCCCATGTCATTCCCTGGACAAGCCTACCCTCTGCACAGTATTTGATTATTGAGAAAGTATTACATGTACAGAGGAAACTCGGTATAAAGAGCTCTAGTATAAGGAGATTCCTGATATAACAACTGAAGGTAATTTTGTTGGTCCCAAGTCTTTATGTTCTTTTGGTTTTTTTTTAAACCTGATATAAGGAGATTCCTGATATAACAAGGTAATTTTGTTGGTCCCAAAGTCTTTATGTTCTCTTTTTTTTTTTTTTTTTTTTTTACCTGATATAAGGAGATTCCTGATATAACAAGGTAATTTTGTTGGTCCCAAGTCTTTATGTTCTTTTGTTTTTTACTCTGACATAAGGAGATTCCTGATATAACAAGGTAATTTTGTTGGTCCCAAGTCTTTATATTCTTTTGTTTTTTACTCTGATATAAGGAGATTCCTGATATAACAAGGCAATTTTGTTGGTCCCAAGTCTTTATGTTCTTTTGTTTTTTTACTCTCATATAAGGAGATTCCTGATATAACAAGGTAATTTTGTTGGTCCCAAGTCTTTATGTTCTTTTGTTTTTTTACTCTCATATAAGGAGATTCCTGATATAACAAGGTAATTTTGTTGGTCCCAAGTCTTTATGTTCTTTAGTTTTTTACTCTGATATAAGGAGATTCTTGATATAACAAGGTAATTTGTTGGTCCCAAATCTTTATGTTCTTTAGTTTTTTTAAAATCTGATATATGGAGATTCCTGATATAACAAGGTAATTTTCATGGTCCCAAGGTCCTCGTTATAGTGGGTTTCCACTGTACATGTAATATGCTTGATAATTATACAACTGGATTTGTATGGTACATGTAGATGTATGAAATACCACGCCTAATAGATATTTAGATGTCTCCTGTACATCTTTATATAATCATTTTGGTCATGTTTGCTTAAAGGGTACTTACCTACCAAGCAGCTAAAAGGAATTATTTGTGTACAGCTAGAATGTATACAATCGACCTCAAACAACTTAACTTGGCTTCATGAAGAAAATAAATGTGACCCTCCACCACAAAACAACCAATAAGTCAGAAAGTTGGGTTTTTGAAATTTCAGCACAGTTTGAAAGCTTAGAATCTAAGCTTTAAAATGATATATACAGGTGCGCTGAATAGTCCACTCACAAGTCGCTTTTGCGTATAGAGCGTATTCAAACGTGAATATCTCTTCATATAAGTGATATATGAACTCTGCTCGTATTTTGAATATAGTATAGCGACATGGAACCCCTGAGATACATGGGGGAAAATAGTGATTGGTACCCTTCAAGTAATTTTAGAGTAGATATCTTCTAATGTATGAATTTTTAGTTATATACATGTTTATATGTCACCTTGTCATCATTGATAGTTTAAAGATTAACAAAGTAAGATATTGATATTCCCTGATTGCTTCTGCTTTTTGTGTACAACTTTTTCACTAATGTTAATTTTTTCTACTTTACTGTGTAATTCTGAATGAAAATTGACTTTCATTCATCCATTCATATCTTCTTCTGAAATGACTACTATCATTCAGATAGTGTACTTGCCTATGAAAAAATGATTGTTTAACGTAATGTACTCTGATTTGTTTTCTTTTAAAATGTTTTTTAATGTAATCTGTGTACTTTTTAAGAGATCTGAATATAAATTTTGAACTGGTCATGGCATTTTACCTTGTTATTCTTTATGTGTTATGTGAACATTCTTTACTAAAGAGGAATGAAACCTTCTTGAAAACTTGGATTGAGTAGGATTGAGTAGAAGCAGAAGAATCAGAGAATCAGTAAAGTGAAAGTCTGAGAAAAAATCAGACAAATAAATGAGGCCTCCACCACAGAATCTTTCAAAACACTTCTTAAAGGGAGCAAAAAGTTGCCAATTGTGGTGTTATAGAGCTTGGCCCGGCTCGGGTAATATTCAGGAATCACCGTACATCTTCGGTAAACGCATGAATTGTGTGTATGCAGCATGCATTCGACCAAAGAAAGATGAACTGAACAACCCAACTGACAAACTACCCCACCCTTGACGGCAATTTTGTTCGCTGCTCCAAGATTGTTGTTATGCACAGCCTTGCAATAGGGGCAAGCGAATGAAATTGAACATACATGGATATCGAGCGGTGGCTCCCTTTAAAACTCTTAAAATCTTATTAGGCAATCGTGTTAGTAGTTGATCTATGTTTGTATTTGTTCTTTCATTTCTTTATCTTTCTCTCTTTTTCTCTTCATTCTTAAATTCTTTCCTGTACTTGGAAACATTGTATTAAACGCAAGATAAATGTTTTGTATTACATGTATTATTATTATTATATGGATATTTTTGTATTGGCACTGTGGTTATGTAAGATATCATACGTGGAGAATTCTATTTGTTTTTTGCACTACTTGAACATCCATTAATATATATATATATATATATATATATATATATATATATATATATAAAGTGCTTAGAGACACAAATGTACTATTAATCCAGGATATTGGTATTATTATACAGATGTATTACTCAAACATCCATTTTTCAAGTTCTTTTGGCATGTAAAAAAAAAAAATCATTAACAAAAAGTCTGTTCTGTCATTGAAATGACAAGGAGTATTTTTAAATAATTTTTTTTGTGCACATAAAAAAATGGTAGAGTTCTCCATGTATCACACATAATGGCCGCATTGTCAATGGGAGGATCTGTATAATTACTAGTTATCTCAGCTTTCAAACATCTATAACTTTCTTATTCTGTTTAATTTTTCTCTCACTTTCACTATTCTCCTCTGATGTTTCTGCTCCTATGAAGTACAAGGTTCCATGAAAGGGTACTGTACATCTTATTACTTGCAGAACATCCATAAGGATGTAATCAATCAAACACAAATTGGCAACTCCGTGATGTATCTTGTAAGCTCCTCTCCTGTTTGCTCAGTACAGAAAATTTCATAAATTTTCATTTTCTTATTTTTTTGATGAAAGAATAGATTTGTTTCATACAGTTTAAAAAACAAAACAATGTATGAGTAAAGATTATATCTAAGGTGTATGTATGATTGAATGTTTTCTTTTGAAAAAATTCAAATTAATGACTTTTGGGATACAGGGCAAATGGGAGAGGGCTTACAAGATATGTCACGGACTTGCCAATTCGTGTTTGATTGATTACAACTTCAAAAATTCATAACTCCCTTATTTCCTATAGGATTTTGCACAAACCCTCACTGATCTGTTTCTTTAATTTTTCTGATTCTTATGAAACCAACTTGACATCAAGGTGGACTTTCCCTTTGAGTGAAATCTACTTAGTTCTTAAAACAGATATCTTTACATGTGTACACACACACACACACACATACACGCACACCTAATGAAACAAAACCAAAAGACATATGTAATTTTCAAAACTATTTAATGATTTCAGTGCTTGTGATAAGCAAATTTAAATCAAAACATCAAAGCTGCAAAATAATTCCATATCTACAACTGAAAATATTTAGTGAATAATCTAGTAAAACTGCTACTCACAATTCTTTTATCAATATACTGCCCCAATAGGCTTATAAGTTAAGGGGGGAAGAACAACTTATAAATTAAGGGCATACATTTTTGAATATTAACACAAACATGTATGAATGTACACTTGTTTACTGCTTTTGAATGAGGGGGTACTATAATTCAGTATAATTTCAACACATTATGACAACAAAGGATAGTAGGGAAACTCGACGAATGTGAGAAGGGAAAGAAGGCAAGAGAGAGAGAGAGATAGAAAGGGGGTGTGAAGGTATTACAAAGAATGAGTAGAAGAAGGAACTTCTTGACAGGACATCCATAAAGAATTATTTAAAGATAATTAAATTCAAAAGGTATTATTTAGGCTTTGGTATAGCATGAAAAACAAAATGATGTGAGGAAATGTACATGTGCTGCCAACCAGATTTCCACCTTCTAAAAATATTCAATTCTAGCAAACAAAACCGATTAATATACACTATAGCTTCATTTTTTACAATCATAACACAGAGCACAGCTCCTGTGACTACTCCTTCGTAAGAATAATATCTACATGTAATGTAAGAAAAGGGTGTGGTGCACAACACCCTACCTTCTGAATCAATGCTGCAGTGCGAATCCAAAACAAAACTTGTCTCACTGATCAAATATTCTATTCATTATTATATATATATATATATATATAGTGCATGTTCTGGAGTTGAATATAACGTAATATGTGCATCCATAGCTTTAGAATTTCTCAAGTACATTATATGTTACCGAGGCTGTAGGCCGAGGTGAGATATGATGCACGAGAGAAATTTTATATTTTTGGATGCACATTTTACGGTATATTTGACGACAATGAGCATGTACTATGCGTTATATAAGATGGGAAACTGCTTGTGGGAGCTCACCAAACTATTTACATTCCAACCTCCACCACAATTCGTGAAGTGCAAATTTCTTAAATTCATTGTGACATCACACGCCAGTCCAAAATAATGTGCGATAAACGTGTCGCATTACATGTGCACTGATATAATTCATGTGTGGCTGATATAATTTACTTGTGCGCAGCTTTAGCCTTATGGGATTTTGTACACAAATAAGCATGCAAACATTGTTGTTATGTACCATGGTTGTGGCCATATAATGAATTACGCAATGGCAAGAAGAGTGAATCTGACCAATCAGAAACCTTCTTTCAATGAGCCCATCTTATATAAATAGTGCATGGTCTATCATGCACTATACTGGATTATGTGCACAACAAATACTAAATTATCCCGAGGTGAAATAGACCAGCACAAGGGATAATTTAGTATTTGGAGTTGATATAGTCCAGTAATGGTGCATAAATAGAACATGCACTAATTGTTATAGTAAATAGACCACTAGATCTATAACTGTTGTTGTGTATTAGGCCCATGCAAATATCAAAGTTATAGTGCACGATCATGCACTATAATAAAATTTTTGCATGTCACGTGATGTGAATCCAACCAATCACAGCATGTATTATACATGCACTATTTACTATTACTAAATGCAATTATTTACACAAGCTGTCCACTATTTCTATGCCAAATTTTGGTCTACACACCATATGCCTATTTGCAAATTTGGCACTCTATGAGTCAACAAGTCATTTAATGTTCTAGTGTTCTTAATATTCATGGAGCACATTTTGTACTCACTATACATTGATATAATGTATACAAGTTGGGTGTATTAAGGCATGCCATAACACATATCTGTACATATATGCATTGATCTTAAAACAGTCGTCAAGTAAATGAAGAAAACCAAAAATGGGCAAAAGATCAATACTTAAGCTATAATGTAAAGTACTCTATGAAAGAACAAAATTTAAGGGAGATGGGTATATATCTGAGTAATTTTTTGTAATAAATGGAATATCAATTGCACACATTAGGGCATATGAACATATACCTCTTAGTTTCTAAAAGTGTTTCCTCTAAATACTAACGATATGCAACCAACATACGATGTAAGACATTAAAAACCTACATTTTAAGACTCTTTGTCTAAACCTTACAAAAGGAAGGCTCTATCTTAAGCTTCAGCTATCAACACACGTTTTCTTATTGCCTTGTTTATGCATTGTATTAGCTAGCATGTAGTACACACAAAATAAACCTCTTGAATACACAACATATTATGCTCTCTTTCAAGAGTGAAAATTACAAATTTGGCATGAGAAATGTGCCCTTTAAGTTTAATCAATACAATCAAATCTGTATTAGCAACCACCTGTAGAAGATATGATTGCATGGCCCTCAGGGAGAACTGGGGAGCGTTTCATGAAAGGATTTGTCGGATATTTTTTCCGACAAGTGTTATAAGCTACTGAAATCCTTGCCTCTGATTGGCTGAGAGCAAATTTGTCAGTAAAAATCACTGACAAAATGCTTGATGAAACACTCGCCAGTACAGTGGAAACTCGTTATAAAGAGCTCTGATATAACAAGCTTCCTGATATAACAAGGTAATTTTGCTGGTCCCATGTCTTTGTATTCTTTTATTTTTTTCACCCTGATATAGAGAGATTCCGGATATAGCAAGGTAATTGTCATGGTCCCAAGGTCCTCGTTATAGTGGGTTTCCACTGTATATGATAATGATGAGGCTACCCTGGGTAAACACGACATATTATTATTATCATCATCATATATCATGACATATCTTTTAGTTTCCCCTGAGCAGTGTTTCTCAGTAACCAGTATTTAAAGAGGACTAATTACTTTCCAAGTAACAATTTGCATACGGATAGAAGACATTAAATCTTTTTGGAACATTCAGAGGGTATAACGATTTGAGAGCAGATAGGGGATAAAATCCGCAGGGAAGTAACCTCAGAGTTGATACTCCTGTGTCCTGTTTATGTAAGAGCATTGAGTAATCTACCCACAAGATGCTCTTATCCATTACTTGAGTGCAATTTAAAAATTTGAATATTTCTTTAAAAATCTGATATTCAAACATGAAACCTACAGAGCAAATCATATTTTTTTGTGGGTGATTGGTCCTCTTTGAAAGAAACTTAAAGATACAAACCACTGCATACAAAAAAACAACAACAATGTTTCCATTGGATGACTCTAATCATACAGGTCTGGTTATATTAGAACTTCCTGATAATTCAAAAGGAAAGGGTCACATCTAAGCACCATTCAAATTTGCAAATAATGAAGGAAATAAAATATCCCCAACTAAACTGCTCACAGCAGCATAAACATTAAGAGTACATATCAAACTAAATATAGCTGAATGGTAGACACAAACACTGGAATCGGCTTTCAAGTGCATTTCCAGAAGATCCCTGAGTAGTGTGGGCCATCTCAACCCGACGCTTACATTACTGTTTGGAAGATGTACTTGAAATATTCCGGTTGAATTGCAGCTATCATCACCAGATGAATATTTCAGTACAAGCATAAACAAAACACCAAATATCAAATCTACAACCAAGAGTAATTACTGTACCATACAACTTCAAAAGTACAAGGTTAACATGGGGTGCTATATGGTTTACAAAATATCGGAATTCTGAATCAATGTTGAGGTAATCCCTGAGGTGGTGTGAAACCTTGATTTCGACACCATCATGGTCATCAGCCTTGTCTCAAGATGGCAGTTATGACATTTCAACTTTAATTACTGCTAGGAGGTCAATTAATACATGGAATCTAAGACAAAAATGAGGTCACTAGCATTTGTTTGTATGATGTCATGCAAAGTTAAAGGTAAGAGGTCATCAAGTTATGGTTTCGGCACACAAAACATGGACGATGAATACAAACCAATATATTTTCAAGGTATCTAATGTGCTCTTGGAAACAAATCATGTACATGTAGTTAATAATATATCTTTCAACATATTTTGAGAAAACAGCAAAACATTTGATGTGTCAAATGGCAGAGCCCAGGAGTAGACAGCGAATGAGTGAACCGCTCACTCACTAACTCATTTAGCACAAGATGATGAGGAAGATAACTTGTTGTTAACAAGTTATAAGCCATATAAAAACAAGAGAAATACACAATAATGATGCAACAAGTATGTTAGCACATGTCAACATGTTTGATCTACAGGTATATACCAAAGGAAAATTCATATATAATTCTGTACCTGCATAGCACACCTAAAAATTACCATTGCCCAAGAGGTATATTTACTATATAATTTACCTATGTTGCTTATTGGAAGCTCTGGATGATATCAATGATGCCAGTTTTCATCAAATTGATCAGAGTATGCCTTCAAAAATATGACATGTTCTCTGGGTGATATTAATGATGCCAATCTCCATTAAAATTGATCAAAGTATGCCTTCAAAAATATGGCAACGTATTCTCTGGGTGATAGTAAAGGAGAATGAAACCCTGGGAAAAAATCAATTTTAATGAAAAGAGAGGATAGACAGAAGCAATTTTTAAAAAGTTCCATCAGAATTGGTTACGAAATGAGAAAGTTATGAAAGTTTGAAAAGTCTCAATTTACTTTCTATGGTGATCCTCAAATTGCCAATATTGCTTCAAAGTGACAGTTTAGTAGTACAACTCTCCATATGTTTTGTACACAAAATTTCATATTTCCCCCATTATGTCTCAAGGTGCAGCTTGTTTCCTTCTTAGCTCAAGATATATCATGGGAAAATGTATTTGACACAACATATGTTGAGTTCACAAAAAGACAAGCAGCATCTTTAGAGATAATGGAGAAAATATGAAATTTTGTGTACAAAACATATTGAGAGTTGTACTACTAAACCTGCCATTTTGAAGCAACATTGCCAATTTGAGGTTCGCCATAGAAAGTAAATTGAGACTTTTCAAACTTTCATAACTTTTTCATTTCGTAACTGATTTTGATGGAACTTTTTAAAAATTGCTTCTCTCTATCATCTCTTTTCATTAAGGATATTTCCCCAGGGTTTCATTCTCCTTTAATGTTACCAATATCCATCAAAATTGATCAGAGTATGCCTTCAAAAATGTAGCAACATATTCTCTGGGTGATATTACTGATGTTAATCTTCATCAAATTGATCAGAGTATGCCTTCAAAAATATGACAATATATTTGCATAATATACATGTATATACAAAATGTTGAATGATGCATGAGGCATTTTTAGGTAATCTTGAGAGAAAATGTATTGTTCTTTTGAAGACCAGAAAAATAAATCTTACTTCCTTTATATATTTGGTATAGAAATATTTTCCTTTTACACATTTTTACCCCAACATATATTCTTCTATTGAAAATTCATATATTTATATATTCATGCCTTTAACCACAAATTGGATCCTATCAATACAGAATTCATGAAGTACGGAATATACCTTATTTTTATTGCCATATCTCAAAGGATTCTCACACATACTTATAAGTGCATGTGGATATGCTAAAATATTTTTGAACAAGAATATACACCCAAAAATGCCAAAATACAAGGAATTTTCTTCATCCCATTATAAATTTTGATTGAATATCCACTTACAGCCCATCACTTCACCATATGGTACCAATTTGCAGCTATGAATTTTGACACAGTATTATACAGTTCAAAACCTCAACTTTGCATAGTAATGACATGTATGTGCATTTATGTAGGTAACAGTATGCATGGATCTCATTTACTGATTGCTATAATTGAAACCATACATGATTTGCATTGAATGTTCTTTGATATAAAGTACTCATTTACCTATCATACATATATGTATGGTAAAATTGTGTACTGATGTTCCTCCATTAAACTATATGGCCTGAATAAACAAAGGTTTTAATCTAACCCATGGTATAAACCATGGTTTAAACTTCCACCGTGGACTAAAATAAGGGTTTACTGCCCTCTGATTGGACAAGAGGCCATGCGCGTAGCACATACTACTATGCTTAGGGAGGTTAAAACCATTGGTTAATTGATAAACCTCCTTTGTTAAACTGTGCCTGTTGATCTCTCTCTTGTTATTCTTACAGAAAGACTTTAAAAAAAAAAAAGGTCACACACAATTGTCCAATGTAGAGATAACTGTAATACATGGGGTAAAAGTCTACAGAGCTGAGTAAACACATAAAAGGGTAATTTTTAAACATACTCACACACAATTGAACATTGTAAAGCTAACTGCAATATATGGGATAATGACAAAATACAAGTATGAGAGTAAATGGAGTGATCAAAAAAATTAAAGGAAAATCATTCATGTACAGTAATTAAGACAAATACACATGGGGTACACTTGACCACAGTGATATACGGTATAGTGAACATCTTATAAACTGTTTACTTTTATGACTAACGCGACAGTGGTTACACATGTAATATTTGTCACAGAAACATATATCTCTTTGGTACTAATCAGCTGCCTTGGAGTCTATGCATTCACATCATGAGTACTTCAAAGTAGCAAAAAAATATAAAACTCTTGATTAAGGCAATAAAGTCTCTCTTTGTTTGAATAACATACCATTGACTACGAAAGAACATGGATACTTTAATACTCTCTTTTATGGCCTTTGCACACATAGCCTTGTATTGCTCAGATTATAAAATTACCCTCGTGGATATTAAATGTTCATAGCTACACTCTGCCTTCTACTGTGATTATGTATTTTACATGAACTCACAGAAATAATGATGTAGAAGAAACAGGAAAACAATGGCAATCCAGTGGCTACCTGAACCTTACATCATATACAAGTATGTGCAATGTATATTGTGCAAGCTAATTTACAGCACACTAGAATCTACTTAAGAATTAAACTACCATTTGGACAATTGCGCAACTAGATAATTTTCAATACTGGTGCAAATGAGTTAAAAATGTGTAGCAAGTGCAAAGTGTACCATGTTGAGACAAATCATAAAGAAAATGTGGTTGATTGTTAAGTGCATCTTTACAACGAACAAGTGCTGCACATTTATAACAAATTTGTTATCTGTTATCATAAGCAGAAAACAAACATTCCTACAACATACTGCTTGCAACAAGTACATGTAAATATGCAGAATTTAAATTCATGTACCAAATATTGACTTCCGGACAAATACTTCTTTACTAGATGTACTAAAATTCCCAAGAGTACCATGACCTTTAACCTGTGACTATGTACCAGCCATGAGACCACAGGATCGATATGGGGAAAATGCATGACAATTCTTCCTTTTTGTCTTGAACGGTACTGAGTACACTATCATACATGAATTGATGTTGAAGGAATTAATCCACAAGATATTTGCATGAAGTCAACAACCTTCCCGAGTAAGCACCTGCCAAAGTATTACATAAAATGATCACTTCCGATGTCAATTGTACTCGTTACGATAAAAATAAGAAAGAAAGAAATGCCACGGACTTGCCCTGTCAAGATACTTATCATAATACTGGCATTGCAACAACAGAAATTACTGATTGTTCATAAGATGATTAGTAAAGGTTGCATAGAAGTTTCTAGAAAGTACAGAATAAACTCTTGATAAAGCATTACAAGTGATAATTCCCAACAAATACATGTATTCACGATCAAATCTCTACAATAGCTTGATCAAGGAAGAAGACGAATTGGAAAATAGTGCCTCTTACAATTTCACCAACCTTCCTAACTTTACAGTTACTGTCATTGTTAACATATCAATAATTGGCACTGCTGAAAGGAAAACAGCTACTTCACTAACTATACGATCAAATCTCTAAAATAGCTTAATCAAGGAAGAAGACGAATAGGAAAATAGTGCCTCTTAAAATTTCACCAACCATCCTAACTTTACACAATTACTGTCATTGTTAACATATCAATAATTGGCATTGCTGAAAGGAAAACAGCTACTTTACTATCTACACGAGTTGTTCATGGATGACTAAAAAAATTTCCTTGTCATGAAGTTACTGAATTTGTCTTTGAATACTTGCATGTATAGTACTATGATTTCTGAGTAAAAGTCATGAAGCATATATGACATACTTCTGCTTCCCTACAAACTTGACCAACTTCCAGTTTTGGACAGCTTTCAATACCCCAAATTCACAGGTATAAAATGTTGCTTGCTTTTTTTCTTCTGGAAGTTGTAATCTTATCCAGTCCAGGCCAGGATTTCACCCGTGACATTGATTTTTAAACCCTAAATTCTGAGACATTAATCTTTACCTTTACCATACCCTGTACATACTTTGAACATGCTTGGTCCCAAACTATCGAACAATCAAACTACCTTCAATACAGGTAATTCTTTTTCATACAATCTCTATATCTATCACCTTTGGTGACTCTAAAAACATAAAACTATTCTCTTTGTTTAAAAATATAAATCCTACTTTTCAACAGCCTGACCTGTACAATTACCATCCTACTGATGACGAGTTCTGATGAATGTTAAAAACCTTTCCCCATTAGGTCACATGGCCTATTCATAGTACGTTTCAGGCATGCATGAAAGTAAATACAGTCAGGACTGTGTAATCTGATCACGAGCCACTGTCGCAAAATACTTTCAATGGAGACTGTATTTTAGAAACATGAGTCATCCGTGGCAAGAAGACATTCTATGACTACACCTTCTCAGTGTGAGTCACCGTCTCACCTGCCGACCTTGCCGAGCTCGAAGCTCATTTGTGTCTTGGCTTGCAAGTATGCTTTCAGCACCAATGTACAACCACAAAACACAATATAAAACTGACCATGTTTTGGAAACATGTGTCAGGTGTTACGATAACACTTTTATTGGTGACTATGCTTTCAGAACATGAGTCACAATCTTAATGCTTTTGAAATCTTAGCTTGTACAACCTGTTACCCAGTCCGCCACTATGCACTTAGCATGAGACAACAGACATGGGATACCGACAGTCCAAGCTGGGTGGACGCCCTATCACTCCCAACTCGGGTTAACAAATCGAATCTCATCATTTTCCTTCCAGCCTTTGAAGACATCTTGCTCTGCACTGAGGGGATGACCTCCGACCTCCAGGTTGTCATGGTACTTGAATACAGAGCAGGCGGTGAGCATTGGGTCCTTGTAGTATAAAGATGCAACATGGTTTCCTGGATTTTCACTGCAAGATTTAAAGTCAAGAGGATAATGTTATACAAGCAGTAAAAATTGTACGACATCATTTCCAAACTACATACTGCTCATCATCTACATACTTACAAATCAAGCAGCCTACATTGACATAATCTACTTTTTTTTTTTTTTACTTGTTGCTATAAATAAAATTGTGATATCGGGAGCTCTATCATGTGCTGAACAAATAATATTCAGATCAAACAACACACTTGTTGAGTTGTTATCTGATATTTACATGCAAATATGCAACTCTAATAAAAACTATTTACTTTGTTAAGATCAATGTTTGCTTTGCTGGGAATAAACAGAACTCTAGTTAAAAAGTACATCATTTTTACTGCGAATCTTCGGTAAGGAGGTGCAGTAAGGTTTGGAAAAATTTCTTTGAGATGATGCAATTTCCTGAAGTCTAGAAAAAAAAATCCATCTTTTTTTTTCTTTTACAAACAAAGATGAGCGTGCAGATTGTCTTTGAGTTGGAGATTGACGAGTTACATTCTCATGTGCATGTTAACTTTCTATTCTGAAGAAAGAAATTGTCCACATTGAATAGGAACATCAGACAGACTTCTGGAAACATTGACATCGGGTGAATACTGAATAGAGGTCACAAGTATAAGGTCAAATTTCATCTACAAATACAGCTCTGCAGGTTTAGGTTACAGCCTTGTTTACACAAGGCACAATAATCTTTAACCACCCCCCCCCCCCCCCAAAAAAAAAAAAAAAATTAAAACAACCAAATTGTGGCTGAATTCACATGAAGGGCAAGAGAGGGTGCAAAAAAAAAGCTATGCACAACAAAGGCCCCGAAGCATACTCCTTTTTCTGGGTGTTAGAAGATGTAGAATTGTTAAGCGCGCTATGCTTATTCCATTTTACTTTGCAGCGGCCGTTTTTTGAGGCAGTTTAACTGTTATGAATGAACAAGGCTCAATACTGTATGGCCATAATGTCATATCTTTGTAAGCCTGTGTTATTTTAAGTGATGATATTGCACTTCTTGTATATTGGTATCAATGTAATATCAACAGGGTTAGTTCTGTATCTCACCTGCAGAAGTTCTTGGGGAGCATTCCATAGACTGTGACTAATGAACACATGTCCTTCATAGCCATCAGGGTGTACATGTTGGTAGAGAATTCAGAACTGGATGTACGCCTGATTAAAAAAAAAAATAATAAAATATTTATACAGTTGTAATGAGATGCTTTTCCATTAGCCGAAACAAGCTCAAGAAATTAAACTGACCAGCACTTCCACAGGAAAATAGCCGGGTGAAACAGTCTTCACTGAAATAAATCTTTACTGCGAATTAGCTCATGCTAGGAGATATGTTACGCAATTTTACTCATCCGGGGGGACGACCTATTGTTACATCCCCCCCTTGATAAAAATAATTTCCTGCATATTTCCGCCCATGTGCTAGAGGGAAATTGGGAAATTTTCCCCAGATCAAAATTAGCAGGCTATTTTGAGCATTTGGGCTGATGAAAACAGGCCGCGTGTCTCACCTTGATGTCCCTGTGTGCTTTAGAAGCTCAAAGTCAGCCTTGTCCTCCAGACCCTGTCCAGCGCGATACATCTCAACCTCTGGCTGCGACGCCTTGATCTGCTGCAGGTATGTCTGGAATTGAGGGCTAGAATAAACATGCTCTGGTCCATGGAAGATGAGATGGGTGGCACTGGGCTTTAGGGTGAGTAAGGTGTCTACTTGAAATGCTACATCCAAGAGGCTGTAACAAGATGATGAGAAGAGGTACAAAGGTTAGGTTAACATGAGGTGTAAGATAAATAATAGCGGAGACGTAGAAAGAGGGGTAAAGATATAGGGCAAATAAGAGGGAGAGGGAGATGGAGGGAAAAGGAGAGGAAAAGACAAGCTCTAGTGAATAAATGTCCTGCTTGCTTGATATTCCACATTTTGCAAAATTCTGAATTGAATAGAAACCCTAGGGTCTGAGCCTAAAGTCATATCAGCGTGACAGGACCGAATTTGATAGGATTTATCCTCATTTGCTTGGGTGGCTGATCTTTTCGTCTTGTCCGGGGTCGGTGAGTCGGGGTCGGTGAGTCGGGGCAGGCTCCATCAAAAAAATGTATGGATGTGAAGTTGTAGGTGAATGTACATTGTATGCTTATGTACACTCCATTTATGTTAGAAATTTTGGTGCGTGTAAATTAGCGATTGTACATACACTGAATGTTTAGGAGGAGAATCTCTATACATGTGAGAGTGATAGTGTTGGGTATATGCGCTCTATTCAAACGTTTATGGAGTCTGCGCTGACTTGTCGACGCTTGGGCGGGATGGGATGGTCTGTTGTCCGGCTGTCCGGTTTGTGATGGTCATTGGGTGGGCTCGGGCGTCCTCTCTGGTCCTTGGTTCTTGAGTTTGTACTTATAAAAGCTGCTCTTTTTTTCCTTTTTTTTTTTTTCTCTATTTTTGTTAAATAGTTGGGTTTTTTTAAAAATTCTATGACCTATGTATGATTGTTTTTGTAATTCTTGAAACTTAATAAAACAAATAAAAAAAAAAAAAAAAAAAAGGATTTATCCTCATTACTAAAAAATAAGAAATGCCACATGCTAAATACTTCCATTTATATATGAAGTTTACATTGAAGAACAAATTGCCAAAACAAACATAAGACTGATGACGATTCCATTACTATGGTGACAACATTTTTTGCTAGCGCGATGAGACAGAACAATAGAATGGTCAAAGTTTGTAAAACGGATTCAAGGTCAAATTCCATTAAAGTTAAAATCTAAGACTTAGCATGTCTTGTGATTTTTGATTGGTATTTAGGGCTAATGTTGACTACTTTTGGCTCAGACCCCCTAACACTTTGCTACTAATAGAGGATTCCTGTAATGTTTACTTTCATATATTGATTCAGAATAAGCTTTCAAAAGCAAAATGAAGTATATATCAGCATGCATCAATGTAACTGTGCATGCAAACAAACAGGATACATAATCTCATCAGGATATTAGAGTAAATTATCAAAATTTTGTTAACTGAAACAATATCACTGTAAAGTACAGATATGAAGAAAAAAAACCCAGACCTGATGCATTAAGCATGATCATAGCAAAGCATCTATTAATTTTATTTTACATTTGCACATGCATACATTAAAAAAACAAGTTAACTTCAAGACAAGACACACAATGTCTTTACGGCATGAAGTTGAAGAACTTGATCCTGATTAGTTGGCCCTGCTGTGACTACTCCTTTAATGATTCTTACCTGGAATATGATACTACCCTGACAGTGGTCCTTCTCCCAACATCTCTCTCATATCCACTGGTAGGGGCATCATCCATTCTAAAGATGCAGTCTGCTTGGTCTATCTCCTTCCCTAAAGAACTCTGTCTCATTAATCCTGCATTTAAAGTAAAAATCAAGCAAACAAAAAATGTTATTGGAGCTCATTGCAGAAGAGGGTCACTGATGTAGGAAAAACTGACTGTGAAGTTTTCCAATTTTGTTATATTCACGAATCATTACAACATTAAAGAAATAAAAGTATAAGCAAATATAAAAAGTAAGTCACTTTCAAGTAATCCTTATCACTCAGTTTAAATGTATACAATGAAATACAATCTCAAAGATATATTTTTATAAACGATATATAAAATATATAGCAACTTTTCTCCATAAAATTGCCAAGTTTTAAAAGGAAATCACACAAACTCCAATCATTCAATTTCACATAAAAAACAAAAACAACCAACAATATGGGAGAGGAAATTGTGTAGATCAAACACTTGTGAATGGTGGAGATAGGTAGTCTAAAAATATTATCCCAAGGTCCCACTAGAAGAATGGATCAATATATATGTTTAATCAGAGCGTGACTTGATCATTCATATTTGACCTGCAGAATAATAAAAGGGCCAAGGTCATTTGTGGTTCTTTTCAATGGTCTAGTTGTGTGGCCAAATCAATATCCAACAAGCTACAGGAAGCATTGTGGTAAGAGAGATAACCAACTCAGAGGAAACTTGTTAAACTGAGGTGGAAAACAGTGATCTTTTTTATTTTTTTTTTGAATATAGCCTGAATAATTTAGACATGGTTAGAAAGTTTGTACTAGTGTGAGAAGCCCTATTGATTTTTAAATGCACTTTTACAAGTAGGCAAACCAATATTTTGAAACGATCATATTTCTAAAGAAAAAGAAACAATGCGTTAAACAGGATGTTTGAGTTCATAGCTCTTAAATAAAATTATTAGTAAAGATGTATTTATTCAGGTGAATACTGAATAGAGGTCACAAGTATAAGATACAAAATAAGCACTAAAATATCTGTAATTCTGGTTAAGATACAATCTGTAGAGTACAAGTGATCTACCCGAGCCAAAAACACTAATCTAAATTTATCTACTTAGTTCCTGACCTGAGTTTGCTACCAGTGAACAAGAGCCACACTTCAGGTTAAACTGATGATCTTGATCGGTTGTTAGAGGGATGTAATCTTTACTGTCCACAGATGGTTGGACATTGCGTCTGAACCTCTCAATGGCCGATTTGCGAGCTTGTAGTCTCTGCCTTCCATGCTGGACTAGCAGGCGTCTTTTGTCGTATCGAGCCTACAATTAAAACGGAATCAGTTGGTAACACTTGTCTCACAAAGCTACAACAGTCATGTACTAGAAACGACATAGATGTACAACTACATGTAAGCAAACTTTGTGTCATGAGAATGACTATGCCACCATAAAAGCACCAATTTTTAATATAGAAAAAAATAAGATAATCCCACCCACTACCTTTGTCATTATTTATATGTTTTGACTCTATATATACTTTGCATTTATTGTATTTTGTATTGAAATGCTTTGAATGGATTATGGTGAACAGTTTTGTTTGATAATTCTTTTATGTCATAATTTCATTTTAACAACAACGACGATTGAACTGAATGTTGTACATAACTACAACTTTGTAAATTAAGCCACTGCACAATGGATAAACATTAACTTGCTTTCCCTGCTGCATTCTCAAAAACTTGTACAACAATCACATTGTAATATCAACATAAAACTCTTTTTGATTGGATGACTAATGGACTTGACAATAGTTGCATAGGGGGAAAAAAGCATGATAAATTAAACTGATGCTATAAAACATCCATGAATTTTCATTATAATTGAATACAAGAATAAATCTAATGCTATATATCTTACATGTACAGTAATCAACACAGTTTGGGTGTCCTTGGATGCACAATGTACCAAATTTGTTGAAATGTTTCATATTATTTTCATTCAATAGGCTGATCGTGCTGTTGAATATGCTGGTCAAGTGTGGTCACACCACATGTTCCAACTCTATTCTTTACCCACCTTCAAATCAATGGGCACTGCAGGCAGCTCATGTACGATGTAATTGGGGCCGATGACCTTCTTCTCAGTGGGGTAACGGTGTTGTAACCTGACCCTGTGAAGTAGTCTTGCATCAGATGAAGAGTTTAGATCAAAAAAGGCAAACGGCAAGCAGCAACAAACAAGCAAAGATACCACTGTTATCCTTGCTGACTGGCGGGAGAATACTTCAGGCATGGCTGCGAGGGAAGCTCAGCATGTATCTGATATAAAAAAGAAAATAAGATAAATCAACATGTGAGATAACATTTAAATCAAATTTCATTGGAATTCTACATATTCCTAATACACAGAAAAGAGATTAGATAGTAAACGATGATGACCAGAGGCACGATGGCTCAGTGGAAGAGCAGTGGTCTCGTAACGTGAAGGACCTGGGTTCAATACCAAGCAGATGTGCTAGTGTCCTTTGGTAAGGTATTAATCCTCATTACCATGTCCCTCAGAGAGGGCTTAAAGCCATCGGTACTGGTTGCTTACTTACATGTACAAGCATATACTTAGCAGTCAGGTAAAATGAATTATCAAACCATCTGCACAACACCTACATGTACAAGTATAATCAAGCCGTGCACATAATTATGTTACAAGCTACATGTATTTATGGCTTCAATAATGACCAAGAGCTATAAATATCCACATGCCTTACCACTACAAATCAAAAGAAGGTATTGGCATACATCAGGTTCTCAAATTACTATGCAAATTTCCTTTGTATAGTTTAGAGCATGAAACAATCATGCGAGGTGTGCAAAACCATGTGCTTTCCAAAGCTAATTGAGTATTTCCGCTCCATCTTGAACAAAAGAATACTGATACAGTGTACATGTACTTGCACAATTCTTTTCTCCTCCAGTTCAAGAATAACTTAAAGCAATGTATTTGAAGATCTATGAATGCACTTATCCCTTCATAATAAATGTCCACATTTAGGCATACATGTATTGCATAATCAAATTGTTTACATGTAAATTATGTTAATCAAAAATCTTCTGACTTTCAAAATTGCATCAAAATGATCTCGCTATAAATGTTGGTATGTCATAAAAATGAAATATGAACTTGGAATTTGATATTGTACCAACTGAAATGTTAAAAAAAGTGAGGTGGTAGGGTCTTTCTCTTTAAGTCTGTCTCATAACAAGGGATACATTACATGTACATTCTATAAAGTATAAGAACAAATTAAACACTCAAAAAAATTACATTCCAATGACGAAAGCCTAGAGCTACATGTATCTAGATGCTTCTTTTTTTTTTCTTTTTACATGATTCAAGTGACTTAGAGTTTTAAAACAAACATTTCACCCAGAGACACAGTGAATCACTGGGCGGAAAAGTTAATTAATGACTAAAACTGAAGTACATGAACAGGTGTAGCAGTAGAACGCTACCTCCTTGCATCTACTGTACAGGCTTTCATGTCATGACCACATGGTTGTTGCATGATGACAGATCAGTGGAATGAAGGCTGATGACTGGATTGAAGCTACATGTATAGGTACAGTGCCAGGTACTGATATGTCATCATGCCTAGAGTCAATACCTCACCCTTTCATACTTCCAGGGATATACATGTAAATAAGTTTTTGTACAAATTTGTAAAATGTAAAATTGTTTAGAAAAGGAGCTATGACTGGACAACGTGAACTGAACCCAGTTGAACAAACGCCGCGTTCCGACTAGGTCCCGATTACCGGGGAAAGTCCCATTATCGGGACTTTCCCCGGCAAACCCATAGTGTGGACGCTTGCCGGGACCTCTCCCGGTGCTCCCACCAAACTTGTTGGGTTCGGGGACAAAATTCTGAGGGGGGGGGGGGGGGACCTTGGGCACGCACAGCTGTTTTCATCACAAGTGCGCATGCGCGAAATGTGGTGGCGAAGAACTACGCACAGTGACCTAACGCACAGCCGAAACCACTTGAGCCGTGATTGTCCCCAGATAGCGGGGGCATTCGTACACAGTGTGGACGGTCCGTTGTAAAAAGGATAAGATCTCACCAAACTGCCCCTGATAATCGGGACCTAGTCTGAACATAGGGAAAGAGCAACCTGTACATGTAACTACAGTAATAGATTAAAAGTTTAAACTTTAAACAATGTAACTTTCCTACTTCTAGCAAAATAAAGGGAAGGGTTTCCTTTGTCAAAACTTAGCTTTAATATGATGCAAGATTTACCATGCAAACGAGATTAGATCATTAGAAACTATGATTGAAAGTTATTTGTGCAAATTATATTACAAAAGTAGAACAAAATGACCTCCACTTGTGCACTGCAAGTTTAGTACTTCAACTCTCAGTGTTGCTTTCCATTACATAATTGCAGAAAAATGTTTGTCACAGATTTCGAGATAAGCAGTACTTCTAATTTCTGTTTCACTCAAACTTTTTTTTTGTTTAAATGATTTTTTATTAGGTAAAATACAACACAATATTAAACAAACATACATATACATGAACAAAAAATACAATAAATGGTACAGTCCAACAAGGCATTAAACGTTAAATTTAAACTCATTGAAATACATTAATTGCCAAGCTTACAATTTTTAAAGGCAATATTGTACTCTGTTTTCTGTTTAACACAAATGAAAGAAAGCTCAATGAATGAAAAGAGGGTTCAACCTTTTGAAATTTACAGCGGTACATATAAAAAAATCTAGTACAAAGAAAAAAAATTAATGCAAGAAGAATGCGGCAAAGAACGTTTGACTCCAAAGAGTTTTTCAAAATAGGAGAATGTTAATACCTCCTTCAGTTTGGAGCATAGTATCTTTCCAAAATCCAAACACAACCAAACAGGAGAAACACTTTGACGGTATAACAAACTAGAAGAATTTTCGACCGCGCACGGTCGGAATTTATGCCTCCGCCAACAACAGATTGGAAATGTATGGCATATATGTACACTTTGGTTACTTGGTTAGTGTTGAAAGTATTAATGACCAAACATCGTTGGTTGGGCGCATGAGCCAAGTCTGAAGATGATCCGTCAAATGGTTCTTATAAAGTTATCACAAGAACAAGCCATTTCTATGTATTTTATTGAACTCAGTGACCTTGAACTTTAACCTCATGACCCCAAAATCTAATCAGACCATTGCCCCTCCCGTATGCATAAATGAGCCAAGTCTGAAGTTGATCTGTCAAATGGTTCTTAATTTATTGCAAGAACAAGCCATTTTAATATATTTTATTGAACTCTGTGACCTTCAACTTTAACCTCATGACCCCAAAATCAAATCAAGGCATTGCCCCTCCCATATGCACACTCCAGCCAAGTCTGAAGTTGATCCGTCGATCAGTTTTTAAGTTGCAAGCAAGAACCCATTTTCATGTAACATTTTTATGTATTCTATTGAACTCTGTGACCTTGAACTTTAACCTCCTGACCCCAAAATCTACTCAGACCATTGCCCCTCCCATATGCACACTCCAGCCAAGTCTGAAGTTGATCCGTCAAATGGTTCTTAAGTTATTGCAAGAACAAGCCATTTTAATGTATTTTATTGAACCCTGTGACCTTCAGCTTTAACCTCATGACCCCAAAATCTAATCAGCGCATTGCCCCTCCCATATGCACACTCCAGCCAAGTCTGAAGTTGATCAGTCAATCGGTTTTTAAGTTATCGCAAGAACGAACCATTTTTATGTATTCTATTGAACTATATGACCTTGAACTTTAACCTCATGACCCCAAAATCTAATCAGCGCATCACCCCTCCCATGTGCACACTCAAGCCAAGTCTGAAGTTGATTCGTCAATCGTTTTTTAAGTTATCGCGAGAACAAAACCCGTACGGACGACCCGAAAACATAATGCCTCCGGCTACCACCTACGGTGGGCGGAGGCATAAAAATGCTGGATAGAGTGTTTCACTCCAACTTACCATTTTCAGTTTTTAAAAATCTTGAAACTGGTACATGTACAATGTATATACAGCACCTTAATAGCACATCACATATCTACAGTAAAACTCTACATGCACCTGCATCTATCATCAGCAAACATGCTCCATGAGAATCAATATAATGATACTGGGGGATTACAGGCAAGAGTTCACTCAGCTCACATTCGCCCTCTCCAGTATCAGAATTAATCCATGGAAAGTTCACCCTGAAGATTACTTGAGTTTAAAAAATGCAGAAAAAATAAAGAAAAATATTGGTGAAGGTTTGATGAAAATCGGTCAAATAATAAAAGAGTTATGACTATTTAAAGTTTTGGATTCTTGACGTCACATGCGAGCAGCTGCCCATTGGTCATGTAATAAATATTCCATATATTCACATTTTTTTTTACGTTCCGCGATAAATTAATATTGTTTCTTTTCAGAATCTAGTATTGAATAACATTTCTGACAATATATCAAATGCACAGACGAAAATATTCTAAATTTTCTGAGAAAACTGTATTTTATGGAATATTTATCACATTATATAATGGAGGAGCTGCTCGCATGTGACGTCACAAAATCAAAACTTCAAAAGTCCATAACTCCGTTATTCTTTAACGGATTTTGTCCAAACTTTCGCCAATATTTTTCTTTATTTTTTCTGCATTTTTTAAACTCAAGTAATCTTCGGGGTGAACTTCCCCTTTAATCCCTGGATCATATCCAACTCTACTACAATCCTACGCTCTCACTCTTTGGAATAATACAGTTCTTTCATGGTCTCACCACGTGCACAGAGCACATCCTCAATGAAGTGACAATGTACTACTACTACATGTATGTATTGCATGTTTATGAGAAATACAAGAACTTTTCTAAACTTTCAACCAATGAGAATGGAGGTTTAAACATTAATTTGTTAAAATTTAATTGAATGCCAGGATTCCACATACATGTAGGTCCCTATCAAAACGATTGATGTTAATTGGAATTTTTTGCAATTGATACCAATTTCATGTAGTTGTAAAAACAGGCCAAGAAAGTAAAGCAAAGTATTGCCTTCAACTCCATTTCGGTTCTTTGATCCACTTAAATTTTCCACTGTTATATTTGGGGGTTGACATAAAAATGTGTTTTTTGCTCTAATAGTACTTTCAAATGTAATATTTTCCTGATACAAGAAATCTTGCGCAAACTATTGTACAAGATCTATCTACTGCAGATGCCTACCTGCTTTTGTTCTGATAACCCGATATATTTTCCTCAAATAGAACTTAACTGAAGTGCATGTAGTGATGGGATTACATCAGAGTTCACTCAGCTCACATTCACACCCTCTAGTATTAGAATTAATCCCCAGATCATATTCAGCTGAGCCTGTATTACGACACTTCGCTCTCATACTTGAAATAATACAGATCTTTCAGCATCATCCCACACACATATGTGCAGACCACAAGTACTTCACATGGTTTTCCCCTTATTTAGACTCGGGACTTCCAACACTTCTCAATTACCTAACTTTCAGTCTACATTATAAATTTATAATCTGCCTCTAATTAGGTATTCTCCCATAATTTGTTAAAAAGAAGGAATAGTAATAAAAGCCTTGGCCACTCCTCATCCCAACATGTAAACTTTACAAATTACAGGATTTACAAGCGACATTTTTTTACAAAACAAAATTAATGGTACAAAGCCTTATTTTGGGGCTTTTAACATCTTCCGTAAAGTTCAACAAGACTATTCTTATCCCATGCATGTTTCGCATTAGCTTCAATTACGTTAATTTAAAATGAATGGTATTTCAGAATTCAACTGTGCAATAATTAGATCAAACCCCTCCCCATGTTACCTACGGCTGATCTATGAGTACACACAATCAAAATTTGGTAACCTAGCTTTCAGGGAAACCTAAATATTTCAGAATGGTTACACCCAAAGATCATTTTTCACAATCATGTCGAACTGTTCCTACCACCAAGCATAGAACTTAAGTTTAGGTAGTGTGTACTTTTGTAGTTAATGCATAAAACTCAATTTCATGTATGCTATAAATATGTATTCTTTAATGTGAGAGATAAACTTAAAACACAGTAACTGAAACCAGACTACATATTAGCAAACATGCCTTCACTCAACAAGGATCACACACTGCCCTTTACATGGACTAGCATTCCAATTACCAAGCATCCAATCAAAACCCCTTCCTCTCTCCCCTGCTGTGACGTACAAGCAGGACACTTAAAGGTAATATCAGGAATCCACACGTACACCTTTTTAATAGTCAATTGAACCAGGGAAATCTTAGTTACATTTCCCTGATTGAACTGAATATGTCATGCCCTGGCATCATCCATCTTATCATAAACATTTGTTTCACTTTCTTTCTTATTGTACAGGTACTATTACATGTACTTAGCAATGTTTAACATCATTAAAACAGTGTACATTTTATTACAATTGTTATCTGTTAAGGCCTGCATACCTGTATTGTAGTAAATTATTTTTTACTGATCAGACTTGAGTCACCTGACCTAAGCTTGATGCAGGATATAAATGTAGTTCATAATTTTCATAGCTTTCTTATAGTGATACAAACTGTCATCAAAATATTTGTGATTTTTTACTAAGACCAAAGGCAGTAAGTACACTGTACTTTTAACTAGTTTTTGTAGGCACCTCCAGCATCATTTGAGATGATAGAAGAAGGTATGTGTGTAATATAAACTTAGCTTTTATCTTGCAAGGCACTATACTAATCAAGTTTAACTAAATAGGGTCAGGGGATAAACAGTACATGTAGTCATAACAGGAGATTAGTTTTCATAATACAGTGTATATTCATTTATATTCAGAACATACATGTATGAGTACAATTCCATACGGCCAAGCATGATATTGCATGCTGACACCATTTCTAAAACCAAGAAACAAACTTGGAGAACAAAGTTGTGCAACATTGGAAACTTGATGCCCAATACAGCAGGGAAATTCCTGCACACTGCACCTTCATCAATATCTAAATGTGGATATTTTTATTTTTCGACCCAATTTTGTATGAACACCTCGCAGTTCCTTGAGTTTTCTCATTTCCTGTTCTTTTCCCTTACGGAAAATATGATCTTCATCTACTGTACATGTAAATCTTCCATTTTACATCTATAATCAATAATATCAGTAATATGTTAAGAGTAAAAACTAACTTTCAAATTGATCAGGAATGAGGAAATGTAATTTACACATGCACATGCACCACTATTGGACAACAAACGAATGTGTGTGTGTGTGTGAGAGAGAGAGAGAGAGAGAGAGAAGACATACCATGTACATACTATTTCCTGTTTCAACATTTTGTTCAATCTCAGTTATCATGTAAAAAAAACACACACAGTCACAGACACCCACAAATTACTTTTGTTAATTTTCACAAGCTGTGAGCAAGCAGGATTTCCTGAAATCGATTAGTACCAATATATTCTTTTGCAAGAAAAATGTGGAAGGCGCCATGTGCCCAAAGTTTTATGTCTCCATAGTGCACAGTGTACAAAAACAATGAAAGACAATTTTTTAAAAAGAACAAATCAGAATGCAGGCTGTTTGGTGTGATATTTGCTACACCCTACTGCACCTGTTTACTTTTCAGATTGATTGGGGAGTGTTCCTATTCACACTCTGATGCTGCCAATTAAATAAAACAAGTGAGATATTTTATTTTGCTGTACACACAATATCTGCAGTCTCCTATAATGTGCCTTTGCCAGTTGCCACATTCAAGTTGACCTTCAAGTTCAATCAATCCCTAGATCTATTAATCTGTTGCTTGTATTTTGAATAAATTTATGCCCAATACCATTTGGAGTGAGGATTCCTCACTCCAAATGGTATTGTGAAATCTGGTCTGATCTGTAAACCTATTGACAACATTCCTGAGCTTATTATTTCATTATAAATGAACTTCATGAAAAATCTGTTATTCCAACATCATACTATCAAAGAATATATGAAAATAATATTCTGTACTGAAGCCTTCCAAACGATACATACTGATAAAGAATACTTTCACAGAAATTCATCTGAAACAAAATTGTCATAATACGAGATATTTAGGATAAGTGTAAATTTCATCCCATTCAAAATGACTTGTACAATAAAGTGTCGAGTCATTTTTTAGCAAAGATCCTCCTCAGTATTAAAATCAAGTGTCTGGAGGTAAAAAATGTCTCTTCATTTCAGAACAATAGTAGCACTGAGTCACTGACATTTGGTGCCTGCTTTCTTCTATTCTGAATAGCAATGAAGGATGAATACAAATTGAGCAGAACAGAGGTTTCCATCGAGTGATAATTTCTATACCTCTACTGCGCCTGTTTAGAATTCAAATAATCAATAGAAGAGTGTAACAATATTCATAGGATTCATGATTTCTTACTGTAACACAAAAAGAACCAGAGGAAGACATTTCTCATTTCAGTACACATACTGAAAAAAATTATAATCAAATTCGGTCTAATGTGAGTATAAAAGAACTCCCAAATTATTATCATGCCATATTGGTGTGCAAAATGTAACTAGTTGAATAAAAAAAATGTAAAAAGCTGAAGTTCTAATCTACAAGACTACAACAACCTTGCAAATGTGTGAGTGGATCTGTCTATTCTTAACCCCCCCCCCCAAAAAAAAACAACAACAAAAAACAAAAACAAAAACAAAAAACAAATCAAGAGAATATAGCTAAGGTCTACCAACTCTAGTAACCATTAAACATGCTAAAATTTGTCAAGAGTTTTAACATCTAAATTTGAGAATTTAATTTAATACAATCAAACCAAAAGTAACAGATTTCTTCCACAACCCACTCACACATACATGTATGCAAGGTTATTGAATATTGTAGATGTCTACAACCATGACTCAACTTCAAGCAACAACTTGAATAAGGACATGTAATTTACCAAAAGTCTTGTCTGCTACCAAGACTCAAGTGATAACTTGAATAAGGACTAATTTTTAAAAAGTGCACTCCCTCATCCTCCTCATTTGGTTCCAGATGGAACATTGAGGAGTATTCTTAAGAAGAATGGAAGTTTCTAGAAATGGTCATCGATTGATTACCCTTAAAAATTAGGGGAGCGTTTCATGAAAGGATTTGTTGGATATTTTTTCTGACAAGTGTTATAAGCTACTGAAATCCTTGCATCTGATTGGCTGAGAGCAAATTTGTTAGTAAAAATCACTGACAAAATGCTTGATGAAACGCTCCCCAGGTGACCATTGACCAACGATTATGGGTTCTGACATAATCTCAAATTCAATCTGTTCTCACTCTCACTGTCTCACTCACAAATCATTCACAATCACATCACAATTTATGTCATCATTGACATTAGACCAAAAATTATGTCTCTCGTTCGTTAGCCTCATATTTTGGTAGGGTCGGCTCTTCACTTAACTTAGATACAGAAACGGGCCTATCAGTATAACTTGAAAAATCTGTAGACTAGACTATATTTTAATTTTTTTACATATTTTTGTAAATAAAATAGATTAGACCTAGGCTCCACCAATTTGACTGAATAATCCGTTTGAAGCTCCTTTTTCATGTAATTCAGGGTCCAAGGTATTCTCTGTTTGAAAATCCTGCAACCATAGGTCTATTCTATTTCTACTGAATCTAAGTTCGGCCTAAGTTCTAACCGTTAATTTATTAGTGTGTGAGTCAATATGTATTCGGTTTGCACAGATCGAACGGCCCGCTTCTGTCTCTAAGTGAAAAGCCGAACCTACCAAAATAAGAGGCTAACGAACGAGAGACAGAATTTTCAGTCTAGATCTAGACAGATCTACAGACTACAGTACAGTCTACACTGATGATGATCAGACATTTTAGGTTAATGACTCATTTGAGTTTTGACAGACTTGGAAAAACTTGCAAGAGGATTGATCTAGTAAAGCGAGTATCCAGTTCCAAGAACAGCATGAAATTATATTCCCACAGTCAGCCCCTTTTAAAAATTCTTTGGCAATACGCTGATCATCAGCGACGAGTTTACAATACTACAATGTCAATGCCAATGTACATGACCACCTCGCCTGGCCAGCTAGACACTGCTCCGCTAGACACGGCCAAGACACAGGCAGAGCTCTAGGCCTCTGCCTTCATCTCGGCCTCGTCCTGAGATCGTTCACCCGACACAACAAAATTTAGTCGATGTACGTTAACTTACAAGCCAAAAATAAGAAGCAATCGTGACTTACCTCAGTATTTTGAATGACCTGTTATAGTTGAGATTTAGTTTCTGGCAGAGAAAGCTCAAATTATTAGCGTTAAAAGTCCGTCACAACAGGACTTGGATGTACCGTACCGGTAGATCCAACTATTATATTGCATGCATGGTATTACGCACGTGCGCTGCATTGCTATTTTATTGTTGTAATTGTGTGTGTACGTGACGTGCGGCAGCATCGCATTACTAGTAGTATCGCATCGACTCGTACTCTATTCTAGCTCTCAGCTGAGCGCTGATTGGATCACCCTTCGCGCTACTAGATCTTACGTATACACGTAGTCTGGGAGCCTGTCCCGAAATAGTCAACCCATTTTACATATGAGATTTGACCCCTTAAAGTTCCTTAGACTATCTAATCCATGTCATTCACAAAAAGCTTGTCAGCTCGAACGAAGCCGCCGGGTCAGGCCCCAAGAGCCCCCGAAAGGGGCCCCAAAGTCGGGTCAATTTCAACCCATCTAACATATGCGCCAAACTTTGTCAGAATTAAGGTGTATGACTATACATTACCAAAACACCATAACTGACAAAATTTCCCGTCGGGATGGGTTGTCAGACCGCCCCTAAAAATTGGGGCAAATTTTTCCCCTTGAGGCCCATGGACCAAATTTTGTCAGAAGGAAGAGTTATGGGTGTACATTACAAAAATATAAAAACTTACAAAAATTTCCATCGGGAAGGGGGTGTAACACGCCCCTGTAAAAACACCAAAGTGCCCCTAAACCCAGCTTTGCTGCCCCAAATGCTCTGGATGTAGAGAAAAACCATTTTTAGGCTTTACAACCTTAATAACTCCAAAGTGTCTCATTCAATTCATGTCAAATTTACCTATTGCAATCTTGAGTATTGTATCTTTCTAGGGGTGAAATTTGGTGTCATATGATCATTTCAATAATAATTCATTAAATTGCAAAAATGGTATTGCTTTTTCAAAAGCAGTCAAATGATATTGTCAGGATTATTTACCTATTGCAATCTTGAGTATTGTATCTTTCTTGGGGTGAAATTTGGTGTCATATGATCATTTCAATAATAATTCATTAAATTGCAAAAATGGTATATTGCTTTTTCAAAAGCAGTCAAATGATATTGTCAGGATTATTTACCTATTGCAATCTTGAGTATTGTATCTTTCTAGGGGTGAAATTTGGTGTCATATGATCATTTCAATAATAATTCATTAAATTGCAAAAATGGTATTGCTTTTTCAAAAGCAGTCAAATGATATTGTCAGGATTATTTACCTATTGCAATCTTGAGTATTGTATCTTTCTTGGGGTGAAATTTGGTGTCAAATGATCATTTCAATAATAATTCATTAAATTGCAAAAATTGTATTGCTTTTGCAAAAGCAGTCAAATGATATTGTCAGGGTTAATGAAACACACCCATTGTCCATCTGCACCTGTTTGACAAGAGATAGTAGTGGAGTTTGTTAAGTATCTGGGCTATGTGGCTGCCATGCTGAAATCTACCATTAATGTGTTAATTACACAAATACTTTGCAAGTTCTCTACTATGCCTTGCCAGACAAGCGCAGATGGACAATGGGTGTGTTTACATAATCCTGACAATATTATTTGACTACTTTTGAGAAAGCAGTACAATTTTCACAATTTAATAAATTATTATTGAAATGATCATTTTACACCAAATTGCACCCCAAGAAAGTTATAATACTCCAGATTGTACTATCCTGACTATGTAAATTTTAGCTGAATTGAATGAGTTAGTTTGGAGTTATTAAGGTTGTAATGCCAAAATTTTTTCCCCCCTCTATATCCAGAGCATTTTGGGCAGAAAAGCTGGGTTTAGGGTAGCCTCTAGCCGAGGCCTCTTGCTGCATTCCCCTGTAAACGGCTGCCAACGAGAACGGCTGCCAATGAGACTACGAGTCTATTGGAAGATCCCGTTCAATGTGTCCCGTACGACATGTGTCTCTTTTCCAACATACATGTACATTATTTCATCTAAACATGAAGAGAGTCTTGATATGACCATTTAATAATGGTGCTTTCTTTTTTTTTTTTATATGAATAATGGTGCTTTCTGGCGTCACCACTTATAATCTTGGTAATATCAAGAGATTTTCCATTTATGGATACAGGGACGGATCCAGGATTTTTTTAAAGGGGGAGGGGGCCGAAAATTTTCTGACAAGCAAAAAAAAAAAGAAGAAAAAAGGTTATCAAATTTTTTGGGTCCAGTTGTCCAGAATTCGGCCGATTCAGCCCCCTCTGAACAGCCTTCAAAAGGGGGGGGGGGGGCGCGGCCAATTCGGCCCCCGGCTCTGGCTTAAAAAAAAAGGGGGACGCGGCCAATTCGGCACCCTGGATCCACCCCTGGGATGAAATATGGATAAATGTCATTTGTCGTACGGGACGACACTCTGCAAGGAACGTTTCATTGTAAAAAAATTTGAAATCAGCACTTCTATGCTAAGACCTATCAAAAACTATGAATTGATTGCATTGGGGTTGCCAAAGTAGTTTCAATATTCTCAGGGGAGAGGGTCTGTACGGCCCCCTATTCCCTGCCTTGTATGCCTGTATGTATCGAAATAAGAGTATTGAAAATAAGAAGTCGGCGGAAAAAGAGAGAGAGAGAAAAAAAAAAGAGAAAAGTATGATGATAAAGGAACGAAGGAGGTCCGGGAGCCCGCTAAATATGTACCCCAAAGATTATACTTTTTCTTGCTGTTTACTAACACTAACAATAGAATGCTATTAGCCATTAAAATTAGTGTTGAATAGCGGATGAGAAGCTCAGGATTGACTAGACTTTGAAGAAGCCCGTGTTTTAAGGGATTAGTTTATAGAAGAGACCACTCTCAACAGGATTAACGAAGAAGATTATCCTTTTAAGAGCTTAGCCCTTTAGAATTCAAGATGTTGTTGTTCAGTAGAGTTCATCGGAACGTCTGAGAAAGCCATCAAATAGTCTGGTCTATTAAATTACATTTAGATAAAAGCGTAAATGATTTGATGTCTGAACATTTGTGAAGTGAGGAGAAATTCATGTAGGCTGACTTTGTAGACAGCAGGGGCAAAAGACAAAGAGTGGACCTAACAACAGACGACAAATCTGTCTATATGTTGGAGGGTCTACATCGGTCAGTAGTTTGATCAATACTACAGTGTGATGCATGGTGTCGATCCCGGGGGGGGGGGGGGGGGGGGGGATGGGGGTATATATATATCCCCCCCCAAAAAAAAATTGAGGTGGGGATGACCTGTATTATGATCCCCCCAAAATTTTTTGGATAAGATAAATTATAGTCATGATATATAAATACTAGTTATCCAAACTCATTATGTTTGATCTTGAAATACCATTACATTCTTTAATGATTAGAAGTAAGGAAATAAGAAATGCCATAATTTTGATGCGGAAATACAGAAGAAATTGTATAATAAAAATTCTTCTTCGAGCATTGAACAATAAATTCTCTGTCTTCTTTTTCCTGAATTATTACAAATAATTTATAACACACATATTTAGATATCTAATGTTATGATTATTAATATTTTGTTGTATTTGCCGTGACTTTAGACAACATTTAATCACACAGAAAACCATTTTGGAATGCTCTAAAATGTAAGTTTTATAGAAAGATTTTTGAAAAAGTTCCTGGTGTGGGAGAGGGTATCCCCCCTCCCCCCCCCCCCCCCCCGCTCGGTCGCTTTGCTTCCTCACCGGTCACCCCCCCCCCCAAATCACACTGATTGACACCCTGTCACTGTGATGACAATGTTGACAAATCTTATGAAAATCATCATCATAATCATCATAATTATCATCTTCACCATCATCACCATCGTCATATTCATCTTCATCACCAACAACACCATCATCACCATCATCACCAACATCATCATCACCATCACCAACATCATCACCATCATCATCACCATCATTATTATCACCATCATAATCATCTTCATATCACCATCATCACCATCATCATTATCACCATCATCATCACCATCATCATAATCATCATCAGCATCATCATAATCAACATCATCATCATAATCACCATTGTTGCTACCATCATCATCACCATCACCACCACCATACGCTATATTGGAAATATTGGCCTCTCCTTTCCAATAAAATTTGATGTTTTGCAAATAATAGCTCACTGCAAGAACTTTGTGTGTCAAGTGGACTATTTTGTAACTGCACTTTACTTGTATACATACTCACAACACACAAAATGCATCATCCATTAATCAAAATACACTTTTGTTTGTGTTTTATTACTCACTGAGCCCATGTAAAAATTCCATTCTCTCGGAAGTGAACATTTCATAAGAAAACAAAAAATTATAACAAAATAAGTTTATTGCACAAAACAAGGGCAAATAATAATGATAATCAGCACCAGTGAACAGTCTTTCGTAGAACACTGATAACACAATGAAATCATAGTTATACAGATTGAGATCAGGTTTGATTCTATCTAGTATCTCCACAATCAAATGAACCTTGCTCTAATGGGTAAGGGAAATAAAATAACAGAGGTACCCAATCTTCAGTGGTGTAGATTGCAAAATCACTTTATGTTAAAGCACATTTGAAACATTACAATATTTTTTTCTTTAAAACAAATTCTGGCATCTTTTGTGTTTAGTGTTCTTAAAATAAAAACATAATATCTTAACTTTTCTTACTCTTCATAATGTCTGTGATTCCACTGTATCCAATTCACTTCTCGAAGTGCCAGTAACAATCACATTTCAGAAGATGGAGGGACACAAATCAAAAAAGCTTTCACCATTTGGCCATTTTTGGTTTTACTTTACTTATTTTGGAGCATATATATAATAATTACAATATGACCATGTACAATAAATTCTGTAGGCCCGATACTGAAAGCTACTGTAAATTAATAGTAACTATGTTAAAGCTCATAGACAGTCTCGGTAGCAAAAATTTTACTGGCAAGAAACTTATCTAACATAGTCACATACTATTCTCCTTTTATCATAAGACACATGTACGAGATGATTTAACATTCCATTCACGATTTCGAACAAATTTTCGTGTAAATATCTGTAAGAAACGTTTGGTAACGGCTTTTCACTGCCTCACGCTAAGACCATATCCACCCGAAGGTTCCCCGCACAATAAACTCAGCGCTTTGCACTATGTGTAGCGCATTCTATACACACAGCAATCCTCATGTGAGTAGTGTGTGTGTGGCCGTTGTTTGAATTTACATCCCCTCTTTTTTGGGCCAGGGATTTTTATTACTTTTCACCTCTCATTCGATAAACCTTTCACTTAAGGAGGAAAAAACTTCACAGCATCTTAGTTATGTTAGTACCCTGCTATTTATTAAGTAAAATCAAAGAAATCTCACGAAAAGTTTTTGGGGGCTTACCAAAACTATCTGTTACCTTTAACATTCTTAGCCTGTATATTCCATAAAAAATTATATTGAATTCAAAATTTACAGCTTCACAATAACGGAACAGGAAATTCATTTATCATTAACCCCCCCCCCCCCCCCCAAAAAAAAAATAACAAAACATCATTTTTATAGTACTTCACAATGAAACATATCATATAGAATAATCCAATCTGCAATACACTTAATGCACATGTATGCACCATGTAAGCCAATACAAGAATAATGTACATTACCCAAATGAAATACAAAGCCTTTTGAAGGAAACAATGAACATTACATGGTAGATAAAATGGAATACAGTAGAAATATATACTTGTTCACAATTGAAGGCTTTCGGTAACACCATGTGGGAGCCTCTGTGAAAAGGCTGTTGATATATTCTTACATGAAAATAACCCACTTATAGGGCATTTAGAGGAATTTTGGAAAAGTGAAAGGAAAGGAAAGAAAGGAAAGGAAAGAGATGATAATTAAATGAAATTATGGAGGAATACAAACAGTTCTTTTCAGAACTACACTCTCCAAACTTTTGTGACCTGCTCACAACTTTCCTGATCTCGATCACTCTTTTTTCCTTTTTCACTTCATTTTTGGTGTATAAACACCGAAAACCAAAACCAAAAATAGTTCTGTGTAGGTGTAAGTATTTCATTCAATTTCATTCCATTATCATTTCTTTCCTTTCACTTTTCCAAAATACCTCTAAACGCCCCATAAGTGGGTTATTTTCACGAAAGAATTTATCAACAGCCTTTGAGAGAGGCTCCCACATGGTGTTACCGAAAGCTATCAATTGTGAATACTCCCTCACCACGGAAACCTGCAGAGAACATCTATATACTTGAAGTGGATGAGTCTTGGACTCCAATACACATTATCATCCTGGTAAAGATAATAGTAATCATCATCATCATCCATGTAACAATTACAATTCATTGGGAAGTTTAATTTCATTTATATTAGTCATTTTTTAGAACATGAAAACTACTTGGTATGACCAACATGACGGGGTGGTATAACTAATAAGATAAATGGTGCTGTTAGAACTATAATGTACCTAAGTGATTATGAAAAGATAATTATTTTGTGAGGTTACAGTTACTAATGAAGTTAAAAAATATTCAATTATCATTGTGTAGGAAATAATTAAATTACCTGTACAGTGCCAAACAATCTGGAATAGATTTTCTTATTACTAACACATAATAAGTTTTGAATAGCCACTTATATCAAATATGCATGATTTCTCCTTATCAATAGAGAGCAGTGAATTGTTCACACACAGAGAACTATTTTACATGTATCTTACACATGTAATGCACCACATGGACATACACGTGCAATAATTATTCAATCTCAAGATGTTGATATCTGCAAACAAGAAAATAACAGAGTACAGGGGAAACTCAACATAATGAGGTCGGCTATAACGCTGATAAAACTATCAAGTTTGGCAACGCGAAGCGGGTGCGTCTTTTTATTTGTATCACAGACACAGCGCAGGGAGATTCTTTTTATTCGTATTACACACACAGCGCAGGGAGCGTCTTTTTATTCATATCACAGCACAGGGATACCGGCCCCGAAGTATGAATGGGACTTTTTTCATATTCTAAGTATGCGGAAGTGTGATAGACTTAACTCTTAGACGGTAAAGTCTGAAAATAATGTTTTAACACATTTTCTGACACCATCCGATATCTTATTTGCTAATAACATTAACATATTATTAATGCCTTCATAGCTTTCAAATGAGTAAATAAGTGGCGGCAGAAGAACTAGGTACATTTATTATTAGTGTACATGTAGAATCTAGTCCCATATGTGCATTTTTATGTATGTTCTGATATAACGAGATAAACGCTATAACGAGGAAAATCCTTTGGACCCGACAGCGTCATTATATCAAGTTTCCCATGTCATGATGCAATAAGATAGTTTTGAAAGTTGTGATCAATAATTGTCTTGATTATTAAAAAGAAAAATCATTTCATTAACTCCTTTGAAACACTTTTCAAAGGAAAGAAAAAGAATATGATATTTTACAGATATGAAGTATTCATAATCATGTAGGCAGTTGCTAAAGCAGGTTTCACTGAACTTTGATGTCCCTTGCAATACATGGAAAATGGAATCCAAGAATAAAGGAAACTGTATATACAAGACAACCACAAGTAAGCACGCGGCTGCCAAACTATGCTTAATCTGTGAAGTCACTGATTTTGTCTGCCTTGGTCTGACTGCTTGCCTTCTTCTCCGGTGTTTGAAGATAACGAGATGACATGACGTTCATCATCGGCTTAGAGGGCGCCCACATATGGCTGACCTTCTCATGGATGCATAGATGTGCCTTTAAAAATGAGATGATGTCCAAATACTATGCATAATCTGTGAAGTCACTGATTTTAGCTGCCTTGGTCTGACTGCTTGACTTCTTCTCAGGAGTTTGAAGATAACGAGATGACATGACGTTCATCATCGGGTTAGAGGGCGCCCCCATGTGGCTGACCTTCTCCTGGATGCGTATGATGTGTCTCAGTCGCTCCAGCCAATTAGAGCAGTAGGCTTCGGCTGGACGGCTACGGTGAATCTGGGAGGCAAGCTGGAGAATTCATGGGGAAAATGAGGATATATTGACTGCTTATACCAGGATATACACTGCAGTATTGGTGTGTGAACGTGAAATACTACACGATGTACGATTCATCCTCAGAATAAAATATAATTTCTGAGAAAAATGCTTATCTGTTGTGATCCTCATATTTTCCATTTGCTGGTTTCTAGCTGAGGTTATCTTTACAGTATCGGTACTTCATGCATAAACAATGACAGCACAGTGATTTCAATTTTTTCACGTTTTGTTTCATCCTTGTACATGTATCTTCAACACCATTTGCTCTGCTACACTCATTAGATTACACATACTTTATTCCTTAAAATTGTCATAAAAAAACAATTTTCTGATGCAATTTTGATATGGAGGGAGGGGGGGGGGGGAGGGACACATGGCTTATTAGGATGATGAAATCGTTCTACTTTTTAGCCATTTTTAAACTACATCCCCATCTAACTACTACATACATATTCACATTACAAAGAATGCATCAGGTAAAAGCTCACATTAGCATGTAGTGCCATCTGCCTGATAAGGAGAGCTGCTCGCTGGTCTGATACCATCCAGGGGCCTCGTCTTCCTAACATCTGCTCTAGCTCTGCTCAAATGATAAGAAATATATGCAAATAATGTCATTCATATGCAAAATATATCAATACTCTCCTATGGCCAGCTCCAGCTCTGTTTCAAAACACACAAGATTTACAAAATGGGATGTTAGGGTAGCTGATTTGATCAATTTTTTTATAAAACAAATAATCCATGAGATGAAAAAAAGAGAACAAACATATCAGTCCAGCTTACAGTTTGGGAATACAATTTATTCTGACCCTGTGTGTGAGTAAGATATGCAAGACCAGGGGACCGTTTCATGAAAGATGTCAGCTCTGACAAGTTGTCAGACTCTGACAAGTTCAGTAATATCCTTGGTTCTGATTGGCTGAGAAGCACTGGCCACTGACTGTTACTATGGTAACTGTCAGAATCTGACAACTTGTCAGAGCTGACATCTTTCATGAAACGGTCCCCAGATATATATGGTTTCAGTCTCATTTGTCTTTGCCAGATAGTATCTTACCTGGCTTAGCCTGTATAGAGACTAGATTACTGTCATTATCTAAAGGCTCCACAATGATCTCGGCAAAGTTGAACTGACCCTATAAGAGAAAAGGACAAAAACAAAGGAAAATGAATTGCTAAGAGCATGCAGCATTACTTCAATACATATTAACAAACAACTTTGTAAACTTATATTTGTTTTGCTCTATTGAATGAGTTTTTCTTTTTAATATTTGGTTGCTGTTTTTGCTTTTGTTTCTATTTTTCCCCCATCAAGGACTGTACAATACATGCAGCTAGAGGGCATCCAATGTAGCATCATGCAGAAATTTAATCTCAATTATATTATATCTTTGTTTACTAGTCTTTGCAAAATTTGTTTAAACTATTTGTGAACAAGTTAGCATTATACTGTTTATTAAATGGAATCCTATTCTGTGGTGTACACACAACACACACAGTGTAAGCTGATCACTAGAAACGAACAGAAGAAAAAGTAATCAAGAACTATACTAAACAGAAAGTGAAAACTAACACTTTTAGTCCACACATAAAAAGAAACTGTGCTTCACAAAGCAATCACAGCCCTTTTCTAAGTTCTTTGTAAAACTTTATACACAATGTAACAGATATATTTTGCATACATTGCCACAGGCAGAACTAACTTTGAGTTGATTTATCATTTGGCTACATGTTTTATATGCTTTTACTGTACATTTTTATGATAATGAAGTGAATAATGAATGGATTAATGAAAACAAATCTATTGCTTAATAAGGATACATTTGAATGTATTTACCTTGATGGTTCCCAATTTATAAGGTTGTCCACTCTCATTGTAGATGATGGATACAAAGTCATTACCGATGTGAAGCTTCTTACCATTACACATAGGATCTGATTCCTTATTAGGCATCAGGGTAGCTATGTGGAATATAACTGGATAACAAGGAAAGGAATATCAAATCAGCTTCTATGAACGGTCTGATTGCTGTCTTAGATATACATTATAACAGTGACCAAACATTCGCTCCGGCAACATTTGTAAAAGTCTTAATTTCGTAAAAGAGTTATGGTGAAGTGGAAAGAATATAATATTAGCAATGTCACATAAAAACGACTGCTCTTATAACTAAATAGTGTAAAACTTTGGACCAAGTCTTGATGCCACATGTGTGTGTGTGTAGTCCGATCTACCTACAGAGAACAGCAATATTTAATAAATTTGTTATTCTTATGATTTGAAAACCTCACAACACACAATTATTCTTAAGAATTACATAATGAATACAATTCCTAACAACTTCTAAAGAGTATATTCCATAGTACAATTACATGAATATTACTCAACCCTATTTTGAAAAACAAGGAATCTGTTTGCTTACCCTGCATGATATCATCCTGCCACCAATAGGTGAAGTTGCCATCAGAACCGGTTCTATCCAGTCCTCCAGTGTACACCTCATCAGGGTCAACGTCCTTGAGTGACACCAGCTGACCTAACCCTCGTAAGAAGTTCATATAGCGTGCTGAACCATACACATTGGACAAGATAGCCGTCTCATCATTCGCCTGAGCAAAAGAAGTTTAAAGCTTCAAATCAGAAACTGTCATACAGTACCTAGTATATAAAAGATACTTTTTTAATAAACATTTTTCTACTCCTTTCTTGATCAAGTCATGTGATCACATCATAATTGTATCAATGCACAGGAAAAGTTCAAACAAAGGCAAGGCACATTACCATGCCACATGTTTTCACAGTCCCATGTAGACATATGTGTGTGTCCAATACTTTTCATCTTATGTGATTTCCAGCAAGATTTCTTCAATTTGTTATAGTTTTCAAGATACCAAAACCTTATTATACACAATCATTCCCATTTAATACGATATCAATCATTATTTAAAAAAAGATAAAATTGAGTTCTGGTCATGCGATAACATTGCAAAAGAAACTGTCTCAAATCAATTGGGAAAGGTTGATTATATAGTACATCAGAATTAGTGAATGCTGCAAGGTTTTGAAGTCGCCAAAAAGAGAAGAAATTGGCTCAATCCTGCTGAAATTCACATGCACTGCACACAGAAATGTGTATATGGGACTACACACACATGTTCGGCCCGAACATTTCAGCGGTTTCTCGTCATATTTCATATATAAGGGCATTTGAAGAGCAATCCTTTTCAGGGGACATTTCTACTATGATGTTCTTCCAAACTAACATAAAAGAAAGGAGAAAGCTCACAAATTATTCTTTACCTTTCCCAGAACTCAACCTTCCCTTTAAAAATGAATTCTATACAGTTCCTTTCTCAATGCCATTTCATGTTCATTACTCATTATCATCTTAAACATGTTGAAGGTTACCATTCAACCACTCATTGGCCCATAGCTATGTGGGGCAGTAGAGGAAATTCACGGCTATTCTAGTATTAAAGGAACACTAATATCAATTAGGGTTTAATTTACTTACATTGGCCAAAATGACTTGATTTAGGGTCTTTTCAAATATACTTTGCTTTTTAAGATTTGGGGTTTCCAAGATAAAATAAAGTATTTGAAATGCTCATTCCCCCGTTCCTCAAGTAACATGTAAAATCTACCCTGGACCAATACTTGCTAATCCATACCCATGTACTGTAAACTTATACATGTATGAGTGCCACTAACCTGTGATTCTCCGACATAAACCACACCGATCTTGTGAGTATCATAGGGAGGAATCCTGTCAAGAACCTTGACTGCCCTCTGCCCAACCTGAGAAAGAGGTATAGCGATAGGTCTCTCTGCACCCTCGGTAAACAGAGGAGAGAAATACACTTGCAGGAAGACAAAGCTGAACAAAAATTGAACAGAAAAGATGGATCAAATAACAAGAACTAATGAATGTCCACTGTAAATAATTGAACTATTAAAATCATAATTCAAGAAAGGTAAGAAGCAGGTAGGGCAATACAATTTTCTTATCGAAAAAAATGATTTCAGAGATGCTGACAATAATGCACTCTTGAAGTAGAAGTGCTTGTGGTCTAGTGGATAAGTAACGGGACTGTAGATCACAGGGTATGGGTTTGAATCCCTGCACATGCACTAATATCCTTTGGCAAGATATTAAAGACAAAGTTGAGTTCTGGTCATGGAACTGAATTGTGAAAGAAACTGTCTCAAAGCAACTGGGAAAGGATGATTATATAGCACATAAGAATTGGTGTATGCTGCAAGGTTTTGGAATCGTCAAAATGTTAAGAAATTGACTCAATCCTGATGAGAGTCACAAGCACTGTACACAAAAATGTGTATGTGGGACTACACACAAATGTTTGGCCCGAACATTTCAGCTGTTTCTTGTCATATTTTGAATGTGAGAGCATTTGAAGAGCAATCCTCAGGGGACATATCTACTATGATAATCTTCCAAATGAATATAAAAAGAATGAGAAAGCTTGCAAATTATTTTTTACCTTTTCCAGATCTCAAGCTTCCCTTTAAGCCACATTTACCACACTCAACCCAGAAGAAGTAAATGGGTAATGGAAGGAAGAAATTCCTTGAATGCTCCAATGCCTTTTGAGGGCAGCTAAGCAAGAGCCGCGTTAATAAAAGCTCGTTGGAAGCTCATGTAGATAATGCTGAACATGTGATATGCCCTGTACAAGAATGGAATATTACTACACATGTATCATCATACGAATAGAGAAAAAATGTAAATAAGCTTGTCACACAGCATACCTTGGATTAAGACCAGATCGGTAGGAGTCCCTCTGTGTGAAGGATCCCCTGTGTTTGGCATCAGATGTCCTTCTACTCCTGCTATCCCCTTGCTGTCCTTTGTGCCTATCTCGATGGACCATGATGGATACTGTGTGTCCTCTGGGACGAGGCGAGGAATGGTAGTCCAAGCGTTTCTTGGTATGCTGGAAGCTCTCTTCTTTGGAGGAGTGGGGTACCACTGGCAAGGTCTGTGGCTTCTCTGCTTTAAGTTCCTCTTCTCCACATTGGTTAGATGTGGTCTTTGAGATAGCACTACCGTCATGGGCATCTGCAGCTGGGGTGGGTGACTGTCCAGGAGCTGCTGAAGGTGTTGATTTTGCTGTGGCCTTTGCTTCATCATTGTCTATGTCCTTGTAACTGATGTCGACAAACTCTGATGACCCACTGGTCTGTAGGAGTCCATCCTCCTGGTCCCTGCCTTGGTCAGTCTTCTCACCTGCAGCTGACGACCACAGCTCTGAGGATACATCTTGGGCGTACTGCTTTGAGAGAAGCGAGGGGTCTTTGTAAGAGCCTGGCTTCTGAGCTGCATCCTCAAGGAAGGACCGGGCCACTGAGCGTGGGGAAAGAGTTGGCAGGCTTGTAGGTTCACCGGCCTTGATGAGTGCTGGTGAGGAGTTGGATCTGATCAAGCCAGGCTTGGCTGATGTACCTACTTTATCCATAGTGTCGGTTGCTGCATGTAGGTCTTTCACTACTTCACAGTAAGCAGATTCCTGAAAGTAAGGAGAGAGTTGGGACTGAGTTTACTTTGATGATCACAACACTATATTAAACCACGCATTGAACATGTCACAGTAGATCTAGTCACCTTTCTCTCTTTACTAACTTTGCTTTTTCTCATCTTTACATTTGATACAAGTGAATGAGTAAATTACGCAATGCGTAATAAATGTCCCCGCCGGAAGTGCAGATCTGTGGAAATTAACTAGCCTGAACCTTAAAACTTCAGTGAAAAACTTTAGTGAATAAAATAATAATGTTACTGCATGCAAAAGAAGAGAATACCAACAATGCATGTATACAACTGAAATATAAAACATGAAAACATTATGGACCTTCAGCCATTTTGAATAAATTTGCATAAATTTGCATGAATAATGAATTTCAAAATTCTGTGTAGAAGTTTGGAAGCCCCCACCCAGCCCTATCAGATAAAACAATCGGAATCAAAATCCGATGTGAAATAGAGAAGTAGCATTTTTCGTCAATTTTGAATAAATTTGCATAAATTTGCATAATTAATGAATTTCAAAATTCTGTGTAGAAGTTTGGAAGCCCCCACCCAGCCCTATCAGATAAAACAATCGGAATCAAAATCCGATGTGAAATAGAGGAGAAGTAGCATTTTTCGTCAATTTTGAATAAATTTGCATAAATTTGCATAATTAATGAATTTCAAAATTCTGTGTAGAAGTTTGGAAGCCCCCACCCAGCCCTATCAGATAAAACAATCGGAATCAAAATCCGATGTGAAATAGAGGAGAAGTAGCATTTTTCGTCAATTTTGAATAAATTTGCATAAATTTGCATAATTAATGAATTTCAAAATTCTGTGTAGAAGTTTGGAAGCCCCCACCCAGCCCTATCAGATAAAACAATCAGAATCAAAATCCGATGTGAAATAGAGGAGAAGTAGCATTTTTCGTCAATTTTGAATAAATTTGCATAAATTTGCATAATTAATGAATTTCAAAATTCTGTGTAGAATTTTGGAAGCCCCCACCCAGCCCTATCAGATAAAACAATCGGAATCAAAATCCGATGTGAAATAGAGAAGTAGCATTTTTCGTCAATTTTGAATAAATTTGCATAAATTTGCATAATTAATGAATTTCAAAATTCTGTGTAGAAGTTTGGAAGCCCCCACCCAGCCCTATCAGATAAAACAATCGGAATCAAAATCCGATGTGAAATAGAGGAGAAGTAGCATTTTTCGTCACTTTTGAATAAATTTGCATGAATTTGCATAATTAATGAATTTCACGATTTTGTGTAGAAATTTGGAAGCCCTCACCAAGCCCTATCAGATAAAACAATCAGAATCAAAATCGGCCAAGAAATGACGGAGAAGTAGCATTTTCTAACATTTGAGCACACACGGACGGACGGACGGACGGACGGACACACACACACACGCACACACGAACGGAGCCCGTTTCATAGTCCCCTCGCGAACTTCATTCGGCGGGGACAAAAAAAACATTGTATCATGGTATAGTGGTTCATTCATTTTAGACAAGGCATTGTCTAAAATGTCTACAACTGTCCCTCTTGACCAAGGGTGACCTGGCAAGATTTTTTCATCGCAATGCACTGTGCACAAAAAATGGCTGCCAGAGCTAACTCTAGGGTAATAATATCTAAACTTTGGAAGTGTATAGGAAAGTTTCATCATTTAATGTGATTTGTGCTTTACAAAAATAAACAATTTATTATCATTATTATTTTAAAACATTCTGTAGAATCAGGTCCTGATTATGAAATAGGAAATCTACTCACCCTTCTCTCTCCAAGTTCTGTCTTTCTCATGGAAGCATAGTCTTGAAGGAAGCTAGGACCCATTGGTGATAGACCCATCTCAGTTCTGGGAAAGCTCAAAGAATCCACATCAGATTGAAAACCTGAACAGAATGTTTAAAATAAAACTTATATAAATAATCTAATCTTTTGAAGGAAAACTTGTGGCACTGGCACTGGGCACAATGTGCAATGATTATCAATTAAGGTCCTCTTCCAGCATTATCTTCTTTAGGTTTAGGTGTAATATTTTGACGACCGAGTCAGAGAAAAATTTGGTTAAATTGTATTGGAAATCAGATAAAAACAAAACTATTTACGAAGCTCTAAAGTGATCAAAGACACCGATGGCACATTGTACTCAGGGAAGCAATATACATACTGTACATGTACATAAAAATGCACACTTGCATGTAATTTACATCTACATGTTAACCTGCATTCATCTTTTGAAATTGTATTTTGATTTCTGCATTTCTCTAAAATGACTTTGGTCCTGCAAGAACTTCTTCTCCATTAAAATGACAATTTTTCAAATTAATCTCAATATGCAAGCAAGATAAACTGTCAGCATAAAATCAAACATGCAGATACATGTAGCTGCAAAACCCACACTTCCAATTCCAGTGGAATATAACTGATATTCACAAGATGATTGATGGTTTTATACATAAACTAAAAAATACACCTTCTCAAGAGAATAATATATTGGGTACAATTAAAAAAACAAATTTTGAGGCAATGACGTACAAAATTAAATGGAATTCAAATACATGTATGGTAGTGTGTTCCTATGATCTTAAGAAAAAATGAACACCACTCTTGCATTTAAATGACAAGCTACATGAATGTATCTATTTTGCAATATATGTCATGATGAAATTTAATACTTTGTTTTTAAAAAAAATCAGTTAATGTATGTAATGGATAGACATTACATGGAGGCGCGAAGTCTTTTAACTGGAGAACCCGGTTTCGAACCAAGTGGATGCGCTAGTGCCTTTTGGTAGGGCATTAATCCTCATTACCAAGTCCCTCGGAGAGGACTTAAAGACGTCGGCCCCCTAGTTGCTTACTTACAAGCATACACATTTTTCAGCAGTCAGGTAAAATAAACCATCAAATAAAATAAATGTACACATGAGGAATACCAATCAATGACAAATCATACATCAAATTATCAACTGGAACATTAGAATAATGTGAAACGATCAGATTTCAAGAAAATGTTAGATGATGACACAGTATGATTTGTATTTTGAGAACTACAATTTTAGAAATGATTTTAGAAAATAGTATTGTTATCTGAAATCAGGTCACCAGGTACTTACCTTTCATATATTAAAACAAAATCATACCAACAATTCAATATAATGCAAAATCATTAATGGAAATTAACTCTTGAAACAATTTATTACTGCATATAACAACAAGCATAGAATTGTTGCCTAGAAGAGCATTTTCCCTAAATGGATATTAGTTTTTTTTTTGTTTGTTTGTTTGTTTGTTGTTGTTGTTGTTTTTTTTTTTTGGGGGGGGGGGTAGCTCTTCTCTAGGCTAGCTGTTATCTGATGATAATTCACTGGTTTGATATCTTAAATTAATCCCCAGAAATCATCATAAATTTCATGATTATATATTTGTACAAAGCTATCATTTTATTTTTTTGATAGAGTGGCCAAAGATGCATAGTACAACTGTACATATGTACATGTACACATAAATGTTACTACACCATTAAGTTACATGTATGATAGAAAGGGTAAAATAAAAATCATGTAATCACTGATCATGCTTTTGGAATTTGTTCTGAAACACACCATCACAAATGGTCTTTAATATGAAAAAAAAAGAAGAAAGAAATTAAGAATTAAGAATAAAAGTGAAGACTAAGATTACAAAGTGACTACATGTAAAGATGCAGACCTTAATAAGAGAATGTTGCCTAAAATATACACACTATAATCACAGCATATGTAGGTGATAGTGAATACATGTACATGATACATGATGATACATTAAGATAATTTCCTTGATTTTAATGAATAATACTGATTATATTTACATGTATGTATTTGATACTGACATAACATAAATGCACAATGGAAAATTTGAAGGAAAAAAAAAACCCCACACACACAAGCATTTGGCTACTAAAGCATATCCCACATTATACTATCTTCACATGATATCATGCATGTATATCATATTTAAAAAATGAAAACACATTAAATGAATGAATGAATGAATACATAAAGGCTACATGTTCATGCACAGACATAAAACTCACATTACAAGAAATTTCAAGCTACAGTTGTTACTGTATACTCATAAGGCAATGGAACTATTTACACTGACTGGTGACAATACTGTGCAGGTTGAATTCTCCTAGGCATATATCTATCAAGAATACAATTTTCTTTTGTTTCAACATCTTTTAAGCATGTCATATTTGAAACTGAAAATATAAAGTGATCTATTTCATCCTCTACATGTATTTGATAGTCACCTGCTGCACTTCATTTCATGATTGAAACAAAAAGCTTTCAAGTTTATACATACATGTAACCCCACTTAAAATCAATCAATGGTTCTTCTTTCATCAAATAAAACTAAGGAAAGGAAATTACTTCAGGGATTTTAGCTTCTAGATACGGCTTGGATATTCCCTACATCCAATGGAAGGAGACATGTGTGAACATATACATGATGTAAAGTCTTTGAAAAATAAACCTTTTTGCCAGTATGCAAGACAGAGTTTGATGGTAGAAGACTTATGGAAACACATGATGCAGAGCCTTGAAAGAGGAGACATAGGCCCATATTTTCGAAAATGGCCTAAGTTAAGCCTGGCGTAACTTAGGCCACTGATTTATGAAAGGCTATTTGTCAACCCCTAAGTCTCGTATAAATTACTGTATTTATGTAACAAAAAAATTAAATTATTTTTTGGCATGAAATAAGCATCAGAAATCAATTCTATCGTGTCGGTTTTTGTATTTGCATTTAGTCCCAGAACTATTGTGATTTTGTAAGATTAAAAGAGGGTGATATTTGGCTCTCCATAATTTGGTGGCCTAAATCTACACTTAGGCGGGGGCTTAAAGGGTACCAATCACCAAAAGTAATTTTGCTCTCTATGTTAGAGGTTTCATGTCATTATACTATATTCAAAATATGGGCTTCGAATATTAATTCTATAAAGAGATATTGCCATTTCAATTACACTCTCTATAAGCGTAAAAGCGACTCATTAGTAGACTACTTGATGCACCTGTACGCGCTCGCCAAGATAAGGCTTGTGCGGAACCAAACTCTGAGTTCGGTTCCGCACGAGCATTTTCATGTTATCCTCTATTTCCTTCATACTCATTAACTGTTGACCAATAGAATACCAGACAAAGTTCTTTGAGGTTGATTTTATACTTTCTAGCTGTACACAAATTAATTTTTCAGGAGATTGGTACACTTTAAGTTAGACCTGTGCCTTTCGAGAAAACGGGCCATAATCTTTTAAAATGCAATATCAAAGTTGAATTCCAAAGTGTAGCAATCCCTTAATATCAAAGTGAGAGATATGATACCCCAGTCACTCCAGTGAGACCTACACCATACCAACAACAGAAACAAGTTATTACATGTACATTACAACCAACCAGTGTGAAAATAGACTGCTTCAGTAATGTATGCAAGTTTTATACATACATGTACCTTTCAAACAAAGGTTGTTCTTGACAACCTGAAAGCTTGCCGGAGACTTGCTGGACATAGCAACAAGTAATGTATACAAACTGGATTCCAAGCACTGAAGCTCATTTATAAAAAGCAAGTTAATGGAATAGCTCGTCACTACCTGCTCAGAGAAGAAGTGTGCATAAATTTGTATACATTACAGAACCGGTCTATGGGTTGGTTGGAAGTGGTTTTGAGTCGGTCTAGTTAGTAGTATGACACTCTCTTTTGTGATACAAATGAAATTCCCTGTGCCACAGCAAAGGCTTCACAAATATTTTGAGATTAGATAATGCTACTACTGTACATACAGGTGATTAAAGAGATAAAATCATGTAGCTGATTAGGACCAGAAAGGGCACGTTATGCAAAGCTTTTGTAATGTACAATGCAATCCTACTTTTAGGAATGGCGAAAGTGGGCATGCGTAGAAAATATTTCCTTTAGCTACCACGGCATACAAGAGGTTAATATGTCTTAAATAGTCATGTCAGTAAGAATGAATGAATGAATGAATGAATACATAAGGGGATTAATAAAACTCACAAAGAATATCAGAAAAAAGATCATCATCATCATGATATGAGGGGCTGCTGAAATCCAATAAGGCTGCTTGAAAATAGGCACAGATAGAGAAGGGATATAGAACACAACAAACATGTTAGGCCTTGTTCACATACTACATGGTACAATGCCTTTAAAAACTTCATGGCAAAAAGAAATTATGTAAATTTAGAGTGCTTCATATTTCTGTATCTTATAACACAAAGATACGTAAGAATACTTAGGGGCCCGTGTTTCATGCAGGTACTCGATTTAAAGAGAAGGATGAGTTCTGGGAAAGGAGAAAAATAATTTGTGAGCTTTCTTATTCTTTTTATATGTCAGTTTGGAAGGATATCATAGTCTTAGAAATGTCCCCTGAAAAGAATTGCTCTTCAAATGCCCTCACATTTGAAATATGACAAGAAATATCTGAAGTGTTCGGGCCGAACATTCATGCCACCTGTGTGTGCAGTCCTATATACCCATTTCTGTGTGCAGTCCTATATACCCATTTCTGTGTGCAGTACATGTGCCTTTGAGCAAGATTGGGTCATTTTCTTATCAATTTGATGATTCCAAAACCTAACAGTATACCGGTACACTAATTCTTATGTAGACAAGATCACCCTTTCCCTAATTGATTTGAGACAGTTTCTTTCACAATGTAATCACATGACCAGAACTCAACTTTATCTTTAAAACCTGCATCTGCCATTCATTTACATGTTTTTATTTTACTGCAGCGTCTTTTTGAGGCATTTACAAGGTGAACAAGGCTTTACAGGGTACACTGGTAATACCATGGGACTAAACTTTCATTAAAAGGACATTGCAAAAGAACAGTGATTGAGACATTTGACAATAATTCTGGAGGTCTATCTTTAGCTCAATGCATCAGAAAGTATGAGTTTGATACAGGAGGTGGGAGGACATGATTGATATTTCAGTCCCAGCATCGTACACACCATATGTTTAATGGACTATGGTTACACGTACTTGTCGCTAATTTTCGACAGTCATTTGGAGACAGATGTAACAAAATTCACAAGGGAAGTGTGTAAGTTTAGTCATATTTTGCCAAATATCAAAAGTCATGAAGCAAATATTCAAATAGAGGCATGTTATCAATGCCATGCATGAAACACTAAGTACAGAATATACACATACATGTATGATAATAAATAATACATGAACTCCATGTATTACTATACCACAACCTTTAGATACATGTTAGAACAAAATTATACAAAGTTACATACATATGAAGGAGTGAAGTATAAAAGTAATTATGAGAAGGGAAATATTCTTAGGTAAAATGTCTAAATAGTGATCATGCACACAAAGCTGCGCTCATAGCAGTCAGTACGATGAAGACATCGTTAATATCCTAAAATTTTATCATATCATAATATGCAGGACTGTATAAGGATGCAGGAAACATGTACTTGCATGTATCATTACTGTCACAGGTACACTTTACAGTCACACGAATATTTATTTCAGAACTCTGAAGCTACTGGTTTTCATCACTTGCAAAAAATTTTGGTTCAAGAACATGTCACACTGTAGAGTTTCAACAAATGCGATACAAACAATGTGGACATTTATAAGACAAAATAAATCTCTAACTAATTAAATTCATCTACGAATCTAATAACTATTATATGGAATATGCGATTTCTTTTTTGTCTGTTAGGAGAATATCAAAAAGTATTTCATAATGAACTAAAAATACTGGTGCTGTTTCTACCAAAAAAAAAGAAAAAGGATCAATCAAAACCAGCGATTATCATTAGCTGATAATATCGCCATAACAGAACAGAATACTATAAATTTAACTAAGAATTGACTAGTACGAAGTATTAAAGTGCAATATCCCTTGTTATGGTGTAGGTGTTTTTATGCGATGTAATGTCACATGAATTTTTTCTCTATGTACATGTAGTGGAGCTGAATTCCAGACGACAACTGTGATTGGATTCATTTCTTCAGCTTCTGCCAAATGTTGTGCTATTATCTTATTTTAAATGCTGATTTGATGAATAAAGTAATAATAATAAGAAAAAATAAAGACTTCTTCTTACCTCCATGACTGATACTCTGCTTCCCTTCATCCTCATCAATCTCCTCCTCATCTTCCTCATCCAGAGAACACGTCCCATCCTCTGATCCGCTATCATCAGGCATCACCATGTCGGCATCAACGTCCAGGTCTCGGTTCCGCAGGAGCAGGGCGGAGATATCAGCCAGGGGGAACTCATGGGAGGTGGGGAGGAGGGCTCCACCGTTCTGGATCCGCATGATCCAGGATGTGTTCCCGGTGGGTCTTCTCACATGGATCTCAGCCCATCCTTGACACCAGCAGTTGCACTGGTAGATGGAAGTGGAGGAGACACGTGATGAATACCGAGGCTTGAAGGTCAACTGATCTCCGCTGTCTGCCATCCCAGTACCTGTCTCGGTTGGGTTGACCTTAGACCCCTGGTTTGTATCAGAACTTCCTGGAAGTAGCCCTTTAGAGGATGGCTTAATAATCCCTGTGGCACCAGTACTTGCTTCTTTTGGGTTTGCTTTTGAACTTTTATCACTGGCAAACATGACCTTAGATGCAGTCTTTGATGAGTGACTGCCCTCTTCCTTTTTGGAGTGGCTCATTGCTGATTGACTTTCACCTGCTTTAAAGCCTTCACAGGATGATCCATGTGATGTTTCCAGAGCACTACCTGCAACCTTTGATCCCTGACTTGCCTCAGGGATACCTGTAAACATCACCTTAGGTGCTGGTTTATTTCCAAGTGACCCAGCAGTAGCTGCGGAATGGTTAACTTTTGAACCTTGACCTTTATCACTGGCGAACATGACCTTCGAGGCAGCTCTTGTTGAGTGACTACCATCTTCTTTCTTGGAGTGTTGTGACCCTCCATCACTTCCCTTGAGACTTTCAGCAGATGACCCACGTGATGTGTCCAAGCCACCACTTGTGACCTCTGGCATCACAGAGCTAAACAGTGTTAGGTGCTTCACTTCTTCTTGGTCCTCTGTTCTTGTGACCTAAAGGGGAAGAAAAATCAATTTACTGTGGGGGAAAGCCCATATGGTGACAGAACGGGATGATAATCAATATCTATTCAGTGCTATTTATTTGTCTTTAGGACCTTTCAACTAAGGCAAAGACTCTTCACATAACCTTCAATGACGTGATCCTTTTGGGCTTGTTCTATTGGACTAGATAATACACTGGCATTGAAATGTGTAATTTTTGCTTTTAGTTTTGTACTTAACAATGGAAGTGAAGCTGTAATGTAGACTACTGAGCATGATTAATTGTTTTGAAATATTAAAATCTTGGCTAAAAGTTTTTATTCAGTCTCAAACTATTCCATGAAAGCATGTGAATCTTAAAGACCTTCTGCCGGAGTGCATTCCCACTGCTGTCAATACGTTGTGTGTTGCCAGACTTTGACCTCTGTCTCTTAAGCCTTCCGAACCCGGTGGCTGAGTGTGGGCTTGACTGCTTGGGCTCCTTCTCCTCGGTTATCTTCTGCATCCAGTTCTCCGTCTCTTCTTCTCCTTTCTCCTGGGATGCTGTGGATGTGTTCTCTACGTACTGCTGGATGAGAGAGTTGCACTTCTCGCAGACACCGTTGCGTTGGAGACGGGTGCTGCCACCGCTGGTTGTCACAGTAACAACCTTGTTTCCAACGAGCCAGCTCTGAGTTTGACCTCCAGCCAAAAGGAACTCTGAAACAGGTGATCTGAAATGCAAAAAAAGAAGAAAATTTTTACGCCAGACATTCAAGTTAATATCAATTGCAGAATTAAAAAATCCTTTTTATGGTACAATCATTACTGTGGCACCCGTCTCCAACGCAATCATGTTGAGATATGTTCGATCAGGCAGATTTGACTAATCTGTTAGAATTGCAATCAACAGTAAAGATTATGTTCAAGTTAAAAAATATTGATTCATTTCTGCTTCATTTTACATTAATGGCAGCTGTGAGGGCGCATATTACATTATCACAAGTTCTTACAACATAACTGCATTAAGTTGCATTACATCACAGGGACCTGTAATCATTAGCCTTTAATCAGCTTATTACCACAAGCCTGCAGTACAGTGATTCCATACTAATGACATATGAGTTTATGACACTAAGAGAGTGATATCTCTTACCTCTTTGGATAGGTAGCTAATGTTGAGTAGGTGTATCTAGCCATCATATCGAGACATGTTTGGGTTAGGAGTCTGTTCAACATATCCAGAGCCTCTTCTGTAGTGAGTGCCTTTGAACTGCTTCCATCATCCCCCTTTCCTTTGCCTTTCTCATTCCTGGCAATAAGGTTAATGAGGCAAAATTCAATACCAGAATCTAAAAATGGGTGAATCTACAAAGTGCCTCAGATAATCATTGCATACTCATATTCTAGACAGTTCATATTGATAGATGCCCTAAGAATAAACCAGAATTATTTATTCCTCTTCACACAAAATATGTAATTGTAGCTACTCATTCTCTCTGAATAAGATGAGTTGCCAAAGTAGTGAATGCCTTAAAGTTTGTACTGCTTCCTTTATCCACCTTTCCTCTGCCTTTCTCATTCCTTAGTGGAAAAGATAAGGAGGCAAAAGTCAATACAAGACTCTGAAACTAGTGACCTCCTACAGATGTCTATTTACAGATGTTTATCATGTACAATCATTAAGAAACTATAATGCACTATACATGTACATCTAAACTAAGGTTATTCATATTCTTCACACAACAAATGTTTGAAAAATAATGACTTCTTTGTCAGGTGCCTAACTATTATATCAAATGTCTTCAGTTGGATTAATTGCTATACTGAGTAGCTTTTGCTTTACGAGCAAACGTTTTCAGTAGTTGATCCAAGGGGCGCATGAAGGGCATGTGTGCCCCCCCCCCCCCCCACACTTAAACCAAGTCTGGCATACCTTAGTACACAAAAGAAAAAAAATGTGCACACAATTGTTTTTTTATTGCCTCCCTAAATTCCATGTAAGAACTTTGAACAAAAAAGGTATCTGAAAAATGTGATTATGTATTTTCCCCAAAGTTTTCTTGCTTGTCAGAGATTTTTCAGGACTTGTGCCCCTGCAAGACAGTCCAGGATTGGCCACTGAATCTGATAGTACAGTATGGATTTCAGGTAGACTATGTATTGTCTCCTGAGAAAAACCCTTTCAATGAGAGTAACACCACTTGCCCCTGCAAGACAGTCCAGGATTGGCCACTGAATCTGATAGTGCAGTATGGATTTCAGGTAGACTATATATTGTCTCCTGAGAAAAACCCTTTCAATGAGAGTAACACCACTTGCCCCTGCAAGACAGTCCAGGATTGGCCACTGAATCTGATAGTGCAGTATGGATTTCAGGTAGACTATGTATTGTCTCCTGAGAAAAACCCTTTCAATGAGAGGAACACCACTTGCCCCTGCAAGACAGTCCAGGATTGGCCACTGAATCTGATAGTGCAGTATGGATTTCAGGTAGACTATATATTGTCTCCTGAGAAAAACCCTTTCAATGAGAGTAACACCACTTGCCCCTGCAAGACAGTCCAGGATTGGCCACTGAATCTGATAGTGCAGTATGGATTTCAGGTAGACTATGTATTGTCTCCTGAGAAAAACCCTTTCAATGAGAGTAACACCACTTGCCCCTGCAAGACAGTCCAGGATTGGCCACTGAATCTGATAGTGCAGTATGGATTTCAGGTAGATTATGTATTGTCTCCTGAGAAAAACCCTTTCAATGAGAGTAACACCACTTGCCCCTGCAAGACAGTCCAGGATTGGCCACTGAATCTGATAGTGCAGTATGGATTTCAGGTAGACTATATATTGTTTCCTGAGAAAAACCCTTTCAATGAGAGTAACACCACTTGCCCCTGCAAGACAGTCCAGGATTGGCCACTGAATCTGATAGTGCAGTATGGATTTCAGGTAGACTATATATTGTCTCCTGAGAAAAACCCTTTCAATGAGAGTAACACCACTTGCCCCTGCAAGACAGTCCAGGATTGGCCACTGAATCTGATAGTGCAGTATGGATTTCAGGTAGACTATGTATTGTCTCCTGAGAAAAACCCTTTCAATGAGAGTAACACCACTTGCCCCTGCAAGACAGTCCAGGATTGGCCACTGAATCTGATAGTACAGTATGGATTTCAGGTAGACTATATATTGTCTCCTGAGAAAAACCCTTTCAATGAGAGTAACACCACTTGCCCCTGCAAGACAGTCCAGGATTGGCCACTGAATCTGATAGTACAGTATGGATTTCAGGTAGACTATGTATTGTCTCCTGAGAAAAACCCTTTCAATGAGAGTAACACCACTTGCCCCTGCAAGACAGTCCAGGATTGGCCACTGAATCTGATAGTACAGTATGGATTTCAGGTAGACTATGTATTGTCTCCTGAGAAAAACCCTTTCAATGAGAGTAACACCATTTCCAATTTTCAACAGACATATGTAAGGTGTTTCATCTTACATTTGTCAAGAGAAACCAATCTGAGAGCAAAATGTTCATTTATGGTAGACCACACGTATGTATAGTCTCCTTAGAAAAAGCCCTTGAAATTAAAGGTAAAGTTGAGTTCTGGTCACGAGACTGAATTGTCAAAAAAACTCTCTCAAAGCAATAGGGAAAAGTCGATTATATAGCACATAAGAATTGGTGTATGCTGTAAGGTTTTGGAACCACAAAAATGATAAGAAATTGACTCAATCCTACTGAGAGTCACATGCGCTGCACACAGGAATGTGTATATGGGACCGTAAACACAAATATTTGGCCTGAACATTTCAGCTATTTCTTGTCATAATTTGAATGTGAGGGCATTTGAAGAGCAATCCTTTACAGGGGACATTTCTACTATGATAATCTTCCAACTATCATAAAAAGAATGAGAAAGCTCACAAATTATTTTTTACATTTCCAAGAACCCTTTAAGTAAATACCCTTCCGGTTCTTGTTTTCAAAAGACACATGTGATGTATATGTAAATATTTTTTTGAACTGACTTGTTTGACCTGTCTGTGAGACTGCTGCTTCTTCTAAGCTTCACTATGATTGGTGGAGAGCTGCTTCCCTCAAAGTCAGGTACTGGTCTTAGTGCATTGGCTTGCAGACCCTGGTATGAACAAGACAACACACACAAAACTCTTTAAAGGCTAATTTCAACAATTTAATTATTACAATACTGAAGAAAAATAAGAGTGATCTTGTTCAGCTTTTACAGCAAAAAATTACAAACACAGCAATCTCAATCTTCCCCACTCTCAACTGTGCATTACAGAACTTTAGAAGAAAGCCAATACTAGGCATTTAGAATTGTACACTTTATGTCCACATGTAACTACCCTCAGCTATCCTCAACAAAAAAAATTAAAGAAAATGGATGTTAGGAACTGTACATGTACATCATTACCACACACAATGTCATTTCTATAGGGGTCAAATTTGGTATAGCACCCACCAATTAAACAAACATCAACCTTGTCAGGAGGGCAATAAAGGAAAATAAAACAAACACTCCACTTTGTTTTCATCCACATGCATGTAAGAATAGGAAGAATGATAGTCACAGGGTGATCTTTTTAAAATTCTTTTATTTATAGCATTAATATATTCAAACATATCTATACAGGATAACAAGATGAGTTGTAGGACTGCTTTAAATCTCATTTTTATCATTGACATGATAAAATCAACATCAGCAGTGGTAAAAATGAATATTTTAAAACCATAATGAGATTTAAAAAAGAAAGATTAAGTGTCTTACCCTAGTGATGCAATTGACAAACTCTCTCCTGAATGGCAGACGACATTTGATGAACCACATGGCGATCACATGATGGGCTAGTGATACCACGTACAGTGAAAACCTACAATGAAAATAAAAACAGCTCACATCAGGGGCATTCACACCTAAAACAATTAGTGAGATTTAAATATCGATACCTGAATGGAGATTAGAGTCTCACCAATTTCATATGTGTGAATCCAATGACCTCACTATTAGTAAGATTTTTCAGAAAAAATCTCACTAACACAGTCGAGCGTTGTGCATGTGGACAATAGTAAAATTTAAATATCAATATTGTGTATCCCACAATGCACCACGCGATCCTGCAGTAGTATCCTTGGCATGAACATCTACGAGTTTGAATCGCGCACGCGCCAAATCAAGACGGGGTCATCAGACTCTGATTTCTATTCGGGCATGTGCAATGTGGGTCTAATAATATCAACATTATTCGCTAATGAGATTTTTCCCCAATGTGTGAATGGTCACAGTAAAAGCGAGATTCTTATGGCAATCAGAATCTCGCTTTTTGTGTGTGGGTGTGAATAGCCCTACTATCATACTCTGTCACACTGGACAATTTGAAGAAGAGGGGAGGGGGTGGGGGGTTGTCATAAATGTCTGTGAAAATTGACAGAAGAATGAATACGCACACTAGTCAGTCTCTGCATTAATAACGAAGTTTATAAAAATATTTGCAATATGCAAATAAAGTTCATATTCTGAGGACACAGAAACAATAAAACCAAAAACTTTTGCATGTAATAAACTTTCATAAATTTTGGGTGGCTGAGAAAGTTTCAAGCTGCAAAATGACTTTTTCCCAGCAATGTCTTGTTTGCACTTCGTTAGTTTTTTTCCTCAAAAATGGCTGTGGTTTTAGCAATTTCTGAAAGATAAAGAACTGAATGATTGATTGATTGATTGATTTATTTGATTTATTACCACCAACAACATTTAAGTACAATACATTTTTTTATATATTGATGTCTACATATGAAGGAAGAAAAGCATTGGTTGGTAAAGGGGGCCAGATTATAGCACATGTGCTAGTCGAGCCTGACCCACAAAGTAAAGTAGGTTTCAAAAAGGTAGGTGCCTTCCTAACTTTTTATAATACATCTACATGTATAAAAGTTGAAATGTTTTAAAAAGGAAAATTTTCCACTTACTTGAAAGGGTTGGTGTAATGAAGTGCCACAGCAAAGATACTCATGTATTCACTCTCAACAAAATTTGCATACAGCTGAGGAAACCAGATCAAACCTGATAAAACAAGTATGAACGGGTAAAACATTCAATTTACTTGAAAAAAGTGCACAATGAAAAATAAAGTGATAACTTAGTTCATTAAACACTTGTCTCCAAAACAAAAAATAAATATGTGGTTCAAATTCAAGACTTGACCCATCTTTTTGATGGAAATATAGAACAAAATTACCAGGTATGTGTGAACGAGGGTTAACAACTTTATTATGTGTCCCTCCATCATTACAACATCTTCTGGCAGTTTACCTGCCAACATGCATACTTATGGAAATCAATCTTTCATAGCATGAGCTCCTTTCTGTGGAATTCTTTATCCTTAAAGTGTACTAATCACCTGAAAAAATGATTTGTGTACCGAACTCCGAGTTGGGCTTTATCTAGCGTGTAAGGGTGCGTTGAGTAGTTTACTACCCACGAGTCACTTTTACGTTTATAGAGAGTGTAATTAAACTTGCAATATCTCTTTACAGAAGTAATATCTGAAGCCCATATTTTGAATATAGTATAACGACACCGACATGGAACCTACAGACTAAAATGTGTCTTGGTAATTGGTACCCTTTAACAATTAGGATTATATCTTCTGATGAAATAAATAGAATATTACTATTATTACTGCTGAACTAACTTGAAAGGAACTCTAATACAGGAATAGCCATTGTAGAAGTAGCTGACATCTGAGACATGACCAGGATGATCGAAGGTAACACCTTCAACATGGTGTCCTGCATCTCAATGACACACAAGGTCAAACCATCCACACATTGCTGGGCACATTTCAATTTTAGGCCTGCCTCAAAGCACTTGATCAGGAGCACCTGAAAACAAATGCAATACACTCTTCATGTACTTACAATGGATGCATTGAGTACTGACTGAATTCACAAAAATGGTCTACAAGACATCAAGTGTAATCGTATTTAGAATGAAGAATAATAATAGACATATATGCACCTGTTTTAGCCCAAGATGAGAGATACATGTAAGCACTTTTCATATCTATAATTTCTATGCTATTCACTACTCAATAATGACATACAAAGACAGAGTAATTTTGTGAATATCTCAACATACTGTACCTGTACAGTGTATGAGCTGTCGTAGAACACATACTTCTTAAAAATATCAAAGAGAATACCAAAAGAAAAATTGAGCCTTGATAAATTATCTTCTATCTAAACAGGATACAAGGAAGTAAACCAAGTTTAGCAAGTGTAATATGACACGATACCTTCTTCTGTTGGTCAAGCAGTGTATGGTACGGAACCATGGCAGTGAGTGCACTGTATATACCAGTATAGAAATCAATTCTGTTGAACCCTTCAGAGCGCTGTAAACGACTCATGTGATTTCGATCTTCAACCTGTCAAGAAAACATCAGAAATAATATCCTTTAGAATTGGCAGAATCAAAGATCATGCTACCCACGGATATGAACGGTTGATTTTTTTTTAATTCATAAAGATTTCAATATGAATCTCAACTTGTAGAAGTCAGTTTTTGTGTGAGGTCACACACATGACTGACAACATCTGCCCTCACCCCAAACTAACAGTATCAGTAAACATAAAAAAATATTTCATTACACCTAAACCTACTTTTTGGTCACAGCACAATAGCATATGAAATAATCTGCACAGCAAAGCATCCGATAATATTGAATCTTCATAACTTTGAAGTCATTAAGAGTCTTACCATAGAACAGAGGACCAAGCAAAGGGCCTCCATGTTAGCATTGGCTGCTAGGACCAGGTTCTTGTTCTGCAGAGCTTTAGTCAGACAAGGCAGGACCAGGGATAGCACCTTCCAGTGAGTTTCCTGAGCAGAATAATAAACGCATGTTTGCTTCGAAATCATTGTCCCAGGATAGAAATAAGTCAGATCTTGCCAGGTAATTCATGCTTGGTACTCCACAATATATTATAAAATTGAGTTGTTGACCGAGTTGTGGATTAATTTCTAGCAAATTGGACTTAAAATCATATTGGGGTATGGTGCATCATCTTCAGAACGAACTGCACAAGGAAAGGGTACCATTTGTAAACATTTGTTCAGGGTTGTCATTTGATTTTAGGTTAGGTTCAGGGTTACGCTTCAGGTATAGTGTTTGGGTCTGGGTTAAAGTGTACCAACCACCTGAAAAAAGAATTTGTATACCGCTAGGAAGTATAAAATTAACCTCAAAGAACTTTATCTGAAATTCTATAGGTCAACAGTTTAGGAGTTTGAAGGAAATAAAAGGATAACATGAAGGTGCTCGCACTGAACCAAACTCCGAGTTTGGTTCCGCGCGAGCCTTTATCTTGGCAAGCGCGTACGGGTGCGTTGAGTAGTCTACTCACGAGTCGCTTTTACCCTTATAGAGAGTGTAATTGAATTTGCAACATCTCTTTATAGAATTAATATTTGAAGCCCATATTTTGAATATAGTATAACGACATCAAACCTCTAAAATACAGAGCAAAATTATTTTTGGTGTTTGGTACCCTTTAAGGTTATAACTTTGGTTACTGAAGGAAATTGACCATGGATAAATTGTCCCCTGAGCATGTGACCTAGAACCGGTGGCTTACCTCTCTCAGACAGGTTGTGACTATCTTGAAGGCCCGGATGAATGGGATGACAGTAGGTTTAAGATGTCTTTCACCAGGAGGTGGTGAGCTGCATACCGGTGGTGATGTCTTCCCTGCCAGCTCCATCTCTAATCTAAGAAAGAGATGGATGGAATTGGAGATCTTGAATTAGGTTGCAATGTTATTGCTGTTATTTGTAATACATTTGAACCTGTACATAAAGACCACACAAGGGAGACAAGGAAAGTAGTCTCTATAGACAGGTGATACAGATGTTCTTTAACAAAAATTATGAGTGAATTAAAAAAAAAAAATTGGTCTTCATCGATGAATGGCCTTTATATACAAGAGCTTGCTAAAAGCAGGTTTGTCTGTATATTGACGTAAACCTGATTGGGAAAATTTTTTCACAAGGATGATTATAAAATACTAGATTGCGACAATTTAGAAAAAAAATTAATTTAAGTTTTGACAGCCCAGAAACATTGAAATATCACTCTTACCACCATAGCATACCAACACACTCTGAAAAGACATAAAGGAAAGAGAAAGTCAGAAGGAAGACGGAAAATAAAAGGGAAGAAATTAAAGCTCACCTTGAATCACACAGTATATAAGGGCTGTACTTGTAGATCCCATTTTCTCCAGGAAAGCCTAGTCTACACATTGAGTCTGCTCTAAGCTGAAGCAGGAATTCAAACACCTGAAAATTGACAATTACATTGATAATAATAAAATAATAAGCCAGTTCGTAATTACAATTTGTGCATGTGCAGATAAAGGTAATTTGTACCGAGTACGAGTGACCTGTGTACGCTGTCATTTTGCTTTAGAGGGCCTCCAAATGGAATGCAATAAGTAGTTCTTTCGCATAATGTGGAATCCTATTCAAATTAAATTCCGAAGTAGGGAAACATGCATTTTAAATTCTTAGTAGAAATGTCACTTATTTCTGAAGTAATAAATTTCTATAAGAAAAATTATTGATGAGTATTAAATATTTCTTTCACTTGAAATTTCACATTCAAATATCTTACAAAATGTTGAACTATATTCCAAAATAAATAATTTTTAAAGGCAGAATTGAAGATAAATTTCCTAATTTACCTTTGCTCTGATGTTAGATGCCATGTCTGAGTTGTATTTGTGCTCATATTGCTGCTTCATGTGGTTGCCTAGCAACTCAAATGCAAACACCGCATGGGAGGAGGGAACACGGTACATCTTGATCTGAAGAGAACACGAGAGATGGAGAGAGAGATATGAAGTACAGACTAGAGCATAGAGTATCATAAATTGTTACGGTGACATCATAAACATCATCATCATAATTACCATCATCATAATCACCGTCTTCATCATCATCATCTTCATCATCACCACCACCATCAGCCTACTTTAAAGAGTTCCAGCAGACCCTTGACTGCAGTCAACACATCCACCAAGGCTATTTCTTCTTCACCACCATGACCATTACCCCATCATCACAATTACCATCGTCATCATCATCATCATCACTATCCAAAACATCATCACCATCGACACCATTATCATCATCACAATCACGATAGTCATCATCATCACTATCAAAAACATCATCACCACTGACATCATCATCATCACCATCATCATCATCATCATCACTATCCCAAACATCATCACCATTGACATCATCATCACCATCATTATCCTCATAATCATAATCATCACCATCGACATCATCATCATCACCACCAACCTCATCATCATCCTCATCACTAGCACAACAGAAACACCATTGTTATCCCATAATTGGTGACCACACTCAATCATACCTTAAAGAGTTCCAGCAAACCTGTGACTGCCGTCATCACGTCCACCAAGTCTCTTTCTTCTTCTGAATGAGGAGTAAGATGGGACTCTACTGCTCCACCTCCTACGTGTGATCTCACATGCATGTTCTTCATCACAACCTAGAGGCAGCCCAAATAGAAAAAAAAGTAGCCAATATTTCATGATGAATTACAACTTTAGATAAGATGAATGAAAAATCCAAACATATTTACCAATGAGTTGGTTTAAATAAAAATCAAAATTAGTGAATTCTATATTTTTTTCCATCTTCCAAGTGACCAAAAAGGGAGCTGAACTAAACCAAAAAATAAAAGAAATAAAACACTTACAAGGGCTGAAGTTAGAATGATGGATAAAAGTGGTTTTGCAAGTCATGTACAACACTTTATACCAGTATGGCAGAGATGCTAAGAAGACTAAAATTCCACAAAACTGGCATGTCGATTGACATTATCACTTTATTATTTTCACTTTATGCTCTATGAGTGGATAATTCTATCAAAAACAGGCATACATGTCTAGGGATAATACCCCAACTGACCTTTTCTATGATGTCCAATATGTCAAGGCAGAAAGGAGTTTGGCAAACTTTTGCAGAGTCCATGAGGAGCTTGACGGCACATTTTCTGACCACTGGGTCTCGGTCATCACAGATGGACTTGAGCTGAGGCAGAGCTACCATTTTTATCAGGTCATCCTGAAAAGGTAGAGGGGAAAACAGAAGAAATTGAGTTATTATAGGAAGATCATGATGTCTGAAATACCCAAGGTAATCTTGTACATGTTACAATGTGTTAAGTCCACATTTTTTACAGGTTTTGTCTAGCATACACTGTAACAACCAATAAAAATCTTGCCGAGAATTCAATACTCCAGTCATGGTGCGCCATTCCTACAACACACAAATCGTGATGTAGGCAGCCCGATTACACAGTGCGCATGCACAATCTCGCAAAGACGATGCAACAGCAAGATTGCTATCTGCATGTGGTTTATGTAGTGCAATGAGTACCAAGTGAATTTTTTATGACAGAGTGATTTATTTCTGATATATCTTTCCTTCACAATATTATTTGCGAAGCAGTGCGTCACCACTGATGCAATGTGCGGTGACACTGGAGCAGCAGAAGCCCTGCAGAAGCACTGCCGTACCGTTCACGCTGTACAAGCAAGATGCAATGTTTCAGGTAGATTTTATTCAAAAGCATTTTCGGCATCGAAGAATCGCAATTCCTCAACCTATATAGTATTTTCTGAAAATTATTAACCCAAAAGAGTCAAACTCCTCCACAACTTGTGACATTACATGTACATTTCAATGGGACAGCAGTAAACAATAAAATATCAGCATTGCCAATCTGAAGGAAAAAAGCTGCTTCATTTTAACCCTTTTAAAAATCCTGTCTTTGACAAGTTTGAATAAACTATTTTACATGAAAACAAAACCATGAAAAATATTCCACCTCATAGAGACTCCCACTGGAATGAAGTGCTGAGGACAAGACATTGAGGGCAGCCTCCCTAATGACCGTACGACTCTCAGAACGAAAGTACCGATCTAGGAGCTTCTGAAGGTTTGGAATCCAGTTCTCTTTGGTGGGATGGATGGCTTGGGCTCTGTAGCTTATGAGACATAGTACTGAACTATCCTGCAAAGAGAAAAGGTAAATAAAAGTATAGGAATAGATTTAGAGTTCTTGGGTTAGGGTTTGGTTCAGGTATAGTCTTGGGTCTAGTGTTGAAGTTAAAGAGTATCAATCACCTAGAAAAATAATTTGCGTACAGCTAGAAAGTATGAAATCAACCTCAAAACATTTTACCTGGCCTTCTATGGGTTAACGGATAAGGAGTATGAAGAAAATAAAGGAAAACATAAAACCCCCTCGCGCAGAACACATATCTGAGTTCGGTTCTGTGCCGGCCATTATTCTATGTGAGTGCGTATGGGTACTCGTCAAATGACTTTTACAATAATATTTAAAATTACATTTTACACCCTTCATGTAAAGAATTTTTTCTCCTGTAAATAGGTAACATTTCAGTAGCAATATACGCATTTTTGTAAAGCACTGATTCAAGAAGCAAGAGTATACAAATTACAGGCCGCAGATGGGCAAATTCCTCCACGATAGCAAAGAGTTGCTGCTGTGATCCATTGAAGATGTTCTTCTCATAGAGCTTCTCCACCATGGTAAGAAGATCATGAAGCTGAGTGGGCAGGTATTCATGACTCACTGCATACTCCTAGATAAAAATATAAAATGGAATTCTTTAAGTGAGCATCATCATTATTTATTTGGCATCACCTGTGCCTGGGAGGGGAAAAGAGAACTCAATGACCCTATCACTGCACCGCAGTTTCCTTCCTACTCTTCTATGAAAAGTACATTGGGTTTATAACCCTTTCAGGACAGGAATTATTAAGAGCTAAACTGATTACATTTTGTTCTTCAAATTGTAAACAATAATATTTTCCTTTAGTGTTATGTGGTTCGAATACGGTGTAATGTCTTTAAAAACAATATTTGTGTGGTTAGGAATTTGTCGAAAAGTTTTTAAAAATTGCAAATTTTGATTATAAAAAAATGATTTTGAACCTCTCTATGTTTTGCCAATTCAAGGATCTCAAAACTTATTCTCGTAAAAATTCCTGGCATCAAATGCAATATGGTAATGCAATTAAAATAGACATATTATGTGCAGAAAATTGTGTTCTTTCTACTCATGCATGTGGTATATTTTTAGAGCTCTGAATCAAAAACTTATTGAGCCAAACCATAATATGTGGTCAATTGTCTTGAAAGGGTTAATGTGCAAAGGTGGAGCCTAGATTTAACATCCTATCCAAGATATGGTGTTTTTTGCCTCCATCAACTGAATCTCAAGACAAGTGTTTAGACCATTCCACTACTAAAACATAAAAACAAATCATATGAAAGATAATTTACCTCAATATTTCTGAAAAGCTTTTCTATAATTCCCAGGAGGATGTCCCAGGTGACTGCTTGAATGTCCATTCCATTCTTCTTGACCAGTCTCTGAAGGGACAAAGTCACTTCATAGGCTACCAACGCATGCTTACAGGTCAGTGCCTGAAAGCGAGGGAGAGGAAGGAAGGAGGTAATTAAAAAGCAAAAGAGAGAAAGAGAGATTTGAGATAAAATGTAATCATTTCATTATATAACTGATGGAAAGAGGGAGAGAAATGAACATCCAAAAAGATACAGAGAGAGGGAAACAAAAGCATGATATAGGAAGAAAGAGAAGTAATTACAGCTGGATGTAGAAGAAAAAAAATAGACTTCTTAATCACTGAATTACATGCACTGATAAAAAGAATAAACTTGCAAAATTTTCAATAAACTTGTCATCTCTAAAATGGAAATTGATCTATTGTCAGTGTATTTAATCACTTTCTCTTATCTTTGGTGGGATATATTCCCTGAATTTCTTACCCTCTCAAATGATGGTAGGACTGAAGTGAAATTGATATGACGCAGTGATTGGACCTTCATGGACCCCCATCTTGCCATACCAACAAAAAACACTGCTCCACGAAGCAGAACCACATCACTGATATTGTGGCTGTCAAAGATAAAAAGATAGATAAAACATAAATGTGAGGATGTATAACATAAAATTGTAATAACGTTGGTATGATAAATAAAAAAACAAGACTGCTTTTTAGTGAAGTATCAGCAATAATTCTCATGGTGTAGAAACTGAATTGAAGGTTTAATTCCTCAGGGTTACACCATGTAATCTTTCAAGGAATAAGAGCCCTGAAAAGGGCTGGTGAGCTCTGTGGTTCTCGAAGTTTTATTCAGTATGCTCAGATCGTCATCAGGAGAATGACTACATGTAGAACACTGCCCATTGGAGGCTATTTATTGCCTATGAAGGGATCCGATTCACAGCCTGCTTGGCGCCAATCGGAAATGCCAGTGAATTTCATTCACGGCTGCATTCTCATTCTGGTCACTGGTGGCGCTATAATTCTCCTACACAGAGAAAGCACCAGGCGGTGCTATTGTTTTCTCTGAATGAAAAGCAAGCACCAGATTTTTCGCTGAATGATAGCTCCCCTTCATATTTACAAGCCATTGAACAGGAAATAGGGAGAGATATTTGTCACAATGGAGTGTAGTCATTACTTCAGAAGCAGATGACACCTACATGTAGGACAATACTGGTACATCAATATTGCAGATTCCTAGATCCTGTGACCAGCATTTGCTCTGGTGACAATGCTTCGGGTTTTATTTTCTCAAAGATATAGGGTAAGGGTTAGGGTTACGATTGGGTTTTAGGTTAGATTTAGGGTCAGTGTTTGGGTCCAAGGTTGAAGCTAAGAATGGTTAGTGTAGGTGATTGTCCACAGAACAATTGTAGCCAGAGCATGTGTCGTACAACCCTAGATCAGAGCGTGTTGAAAGAGAGAGTTGTGACACGCGCATAATAAGCCTACGCGTACGCAGTCTTATTTTAAAACATGCCGGATCATGGAGCTCCCAACAGTTCCCTGTCACGTACATTCTCTATGGCAGGGAACTATTTGAAGCTCCATGAAATGACTGACCAGGCAGAACAGACCTCCTGTGTCGCAACTCTCCGTATGTATAGCTCTGCCCTAGATTAAGGTTACTCCTACTCACCTATCCTCCATAATACAGCACATGGTATAGATTGCACTGTGTCCCAGATGAGTGCCAAGGAGATTACGCATCAACTGAAAGAGAATGGAATGAAGATGTGAAAAAAAATCTTACCCAATATTACACACATTATGCATGTCAATTTTATGTGAGAAGTAACTCTTGGACAAGGAAATATAAATCAGGGAACATACATGTATCTGAATCAAATCAATCACTTTCTTTCATTTTACTTACAAAACATGGTAAGATCAAATAAAAAGTTAAGAAATATTCATTTTCAAAAGTAACATATTTTCTATATGCTGAATTGTATTTGATGCAAGCCCTGAACATAATATGAAACAAGCATTTTCAATCAATGTTCAAACGTAAAGTGAAAAAGTATAAAATATATTCAATTTCAGGACTATGTTTATATCGAATCACATAACATGTGATTTTATGAAAATATTGTTCGTACATGTAATCTTCATTATAGGAGATGCCTTTAATACCTTCCAACTGGACTGGCAGAATCGCTTGACACTGACAGTCCTACAGAGGGCAGTGATGAAATGATATAAAGACTCGCTAGGTAGGCAGCTATAGCAGATAACGGCTTCCAAGACATGTAGGGCCTGTTCTATGTCCTTCTCTTTCTCTGTTCTACTACAGATGGAGCAAGTATGCCTGAAGGAAAAAAGGACGGACAAAATGCCAGGTCTCTTGTATTTTCCAGATATTGGCAATTGAGGGGATCATGGGGTAAAAAGGGGTGGGGGGCACAATTTCAAAACAAAAACTGTGTATAGCTTGTGTATATGAAATCAAACCCCAAGATCTTGAACTGGTTAATGTTCTGTATGCATGTGCTCACATACAGGTGACTTGAGTAGTCTACTCACAATGCGCTTTTATCTTTATTTAGACTGTATTCAAACTTGCAATTTCTCGTAACAGCTGAAAATTTGAAGCTAATATTTTGAATGTTGAGTAATCAAGCATGGAGCTGTGAACAGTCAATGCATAATATTAATTACTGATGAGGCTACACTGGGTAAACAACCCATATCATCATCATCATCATTATTATTGCATTAAATAAATAAATGAAAATAAAAATGAAATCATCATCATCATTCTTTGGTGATTGGTCCACTTTAAATAAAAAAATATTGAAACTTACTGAACTAGACCAGCTATGATGTTATCATCTAGGTAACAGGAGTTATATTTGATGACATTCACCAAGACCTGTAGAAATTCAGCAGTTCTGGAGGAAAAAGAAGGGTTCGTCAGATTCATCAATGAATACGAAAATAACAGAAAAGGGTAATTAACATAATTATAAGAAATTAAAATGTGGCATTATTGTAGCATTACCTGTAGCCACATTTCTCAACATAAACACTTTGAAATGAAGAAAATGGATATTCATGACATTCTATGACATTCCTTGAAACAGCTAGACCTACAAGACCTACATAAGGAAAGCCATCCCCATCATCTGGGATCTGCTGGGGGGGGGGGGTATTCATTTTCATTGCCTGTGGGTGGGGGTAAGTATTCATTCTTATTGCCTGTATTTATTAAATATATTAAGTATACACTGTATATTACAAAACTTTTTTGAATGGTAGGCCTAAATGTAATTTGCATAACTTATAAACATGACTTTATACCTAGAAAAGCTTTTCTTGTCTTAAAATATTTTAACAAATGGGGGAGTGGTGGGAGTCTGGTATGAATTACTCCTCAAGATGAATAGAGAAGATGTCTGCTTACTTTCCATAGCTGACGACATCAGGCATCCAGAGCATGAGGAAAGGTCCCATCTCCTCCTCAAAGTCTAACAGATTCTTCCCATTGTCACTCAGGGCTCGTAACATGTCTAATCTACAAATTAAGGATGTAAAAAAACCCCACAGCATTACAGTTGAGAAACAGATGCGGAAACTGTGGAAAGAACACTTATAATAAACTAACTCTATTGTTTTTTTTTTATAACAAGGTATATATAACAAGGTTTTGAAATAAAGAGGTAATTTCCTTGGTCCAAAGGAGTTTGTTATAACGAGGTTCCACTGTATTTATATATACACTAATAAATGTTAAGGAGTAGTAGAACATGATTCTGCTATAAAAAAACATTTAAAAAAACCAAACGCACACACACATCTTGGTGGAAAAAAAGAGATTTATGTAAGTTCATTTTGTTTTGAAAGAAGAGATCTCACAATCATTGTTGAACCAAGGAGTTGTAGTATCACTTTTAATTGCATATACAATGTTTTTCATTTTTAAAAAGTTGAAATAAAAGCCCTGTACTAACCTCTGTGGAAGATCTTCAAAGATGTTATGACCCTTAATCACTTGAAAGAAGTGATATCGCATGGGACCAAGGAATTCAGACTGCACAAAAAATAATAAACACATGTATGGATTATCAGAGAGGAATGAGCACTCTTCTTAGTTGAAAATTCTTTCTCTGTAATTTTTGGTTCTTCTTTTGCTTGCAGACATTTTTCTGAAATTCGATGAATCATATGATATTATATGGGTACCTATCACAACAATAGATAATTTTGGAGGTTCCCTTAAGCATCTTACTGTATGGTGTTATATACTAAAAATGGACAGGTGGCCCTCATGAGCAAGACTTTAGTTAATGTGAACAGAGTTCATGTATATGCTAAACGTTTTTATATATCAAAGAATCATGAGAAAAACAGATAATGTGACTTACCTGACCAATAATGACACATTTGAGAAAGTGAAGAACAAGATGACGATGATCAGCATTGACCTGTGAGTCTAATAGATCTGATATCAAGACCCAGATTGCTTCTATTCCATTCTGTAATCAACAGAATTAGAAATGTGAAACTACAGTAAGCAGATATATACATATGAACCATACACAGTGAAAGCTGTATTATATAGACAACTCACAAGAGACAAGAAATTTTCACTCACAAAAGATTGACTTATTACAGAGCTTTCACCTAAAACAAAATAAAAAATGGTACCCCTGCCATAAGATAAGCATTAGACCTCTAGGTGAGCTGTATACTAGTTCATTTCCATTCTAAATTTACAAAATGTAATACCATTCTATGAAAAGTGGGGGAACGATGATCTTCCATGGTAAGAAAAAAGATGGAGAATGACTATATCAATTTCCTTTTTTTCCCTTCCTCACTCTAAAAATGTAAAAAAAAAAAAAAAAAAATCATATATAGGGATACTTAGAATAATTATACAAGCAATCATTGGGCAATAAATTAGAATCATAATCATTTATTTTTGGATGTATGACATTTGCTCCTGCGACAATTGCTCCAGTCTACCTTTGCCATGCCAATCCTAAACCTAAACCTACACCTAACCCTAACCCTAATCCTAATCTTCACATTGTCCTGAACAAAAAAACAAATCATGACCTTGACCTTAACCTTTGACCTTTCGAGATATGGACTGTGGAGCAAATGTCGCAGGAGCAAATGTCGGCGCCCCTTATTTTTATCACTTGTTACTCACATCTTCAAGTTTCTTCTCTCCAACAAGGCTACTCAAGTGATTGATGGCTTTCATCCGAACATTCATTGGACTCTCTCGACTCAATTCCTAGAAAGAAAATTTAGCATAGAAGTCAGGTTGTGCGCACTGAAAACATCATACTTGAAGACTGAATATAATGTACAATGGCAGTATATGAATTTGCTCTATACTTGCATGTACATGTATGTCGATGAATCCATTTATAAGTTAAAGCGCACCATTCACCAAAAAATTATTTTGCTCTGTATGTTAGAGGTTCCATGTCATTATACTATATATTCAAAATATAGGCTTCAAATATTACTTCTATAAAGAAATATTGCAAGTTTAATTCCACTCTCTATATTGTAAAGTAGACTACTCAACGCACCCGTACGCACTTGCCAAGACAAGGGCTCGCGTGGAACCCAACTCGGAGTTCGGTTTCGTGCGTGCACCTTCATGTTATCCCTTATTTCCATCATACTCTGTTGACCTATAGAATGCCGGATAAAGTTCTTTGAGGTTAGTTTTATACTTTCTAGCAGTACACAAATTATTTTTTTCAGGTGATTGGTACACTTTAAAGAAACCTGATTCGGGAGAAATGAAAATAAGCTAATTTTATAAACATATGTACCCACCCTAATTTTTTTAATTAATGCAAATATGCTTGATGCAGACATCTTTCGGAGTGAGGATATGAAATTTATACTGTAAAAAATGACCAGTTCACTACATCCTGTATAGAGAGCTATCTCTTACCTTTTTGAGGGTAGGGGTAATGAAGAACTCCCCTTTCTTAAACTGTCCATCTCCAGGAGTACTCCCTTTTGGTCCTCGCATACCAAAGAATCCCTGCATCCGCTGCCGGAATGTCTCCTTGGGAGCTCGAGACATGGTGGAAGCAATCCCAAGTTCCGCTGCTAATATGATCATGCATTAAGATAAAACATATTCCATATACGATCGGATTTAAAAAAATGGCAAAGCTATTTTACGATATGGGTCCTTTATATCTGACCGATTAGCATGAAAATGACGTCCTACCATAATGAACTTGAAAATCACCGAACATAAAATTAATCATTCATATTTTTCATTTTACAAGCGATTCCATAGTACAATTTACATAATTTTAAAAGTGTTTGGCATCTGTTATACCTTTCTTCTATTTCTTTTTTTTTGTTCGATTTTTTATTTCCTAATTCATTCAAATATTTGCAGTTTGAGTTACATTTAGATTGTTAGAATATAGTGTTATTGCAACCAAGGCCATGTGTCAGCTTCTATTCTTGGCTATCGATATCACGAGATGGCTATCGATATCACGAGATGTCTAACTAGTAGTAAGGCCTTTGTGAAATGGTTAGGAAGATCATAGACATGTCCGTAGTTGGCAGACAAAGTTATGACTGTCTTGTCGTTGGTTTTGAGAAAATGGCCCCAATCAACAGCAGCTTGTAAAAATAAGTCCTACAAATTTTGCTTTGCATTAAATGTTCATCCACTGGAATAGTGACATACTCTACCCCACTGGCACTCACATGCGAGGTTATTGGAGTTAACTGGCATGGCAAACCAACACCAACATGCAAAGTACAATGTATTATTAACTTCAATGACCTGCTAGTGCTACAAAGAGACCTGGAAAATCAACGGCAAGAAGAACTGTCCTTTTTTCCAGTAGATATGGTGATAATGGTAATAAAGATAATCATTTTGAGTGATGGTAAGTTTCACTGAACCAATTTCAATTAGAGTAGATGATCTGAAGGGCGGCCGGTAGCCGGTAGCCGGTAGCCGGTAGCCGGTAGCCGGTGTGCGGCCAGTCTATCGTTTGCATTGCAAAATCACTTCAAAATACATAATATACATAAAATAATCACATATCACATATCACACACAAAGGGTACATTACCAAAGTCAAATAAAAACAGCAGTGGCCATGAAAAAAAGTATCCATTTTTCACTGTTAACACTACACACAATAACTGACGTCTGGGACCGAAGGTATTCTCATTGAAAGACTATCATGCACGCACTCGGTCTCGGACACAGATCGTCTGGGTCTTTACATCATCTAATAGATTAATATACGGTACAGTTACATATCAACAATATTTTACAAGATCAAAATACTAAAAAAAAAGAAAATCAATTTGGAAAATACCTTCTTGTAATCCCCCAAATTCTGTAAAGACTCCCTTCTCTAGTTGGTACAGTTTGAGCAAGTCAGCTGACTGTTTGCTAGTCTTCACTTCAGCTCGAACTTTAAGGTAGGGTATAGTATAGGGAGGGAGTTTTGCTATGCGACTTATAGGCGGCTTGGGGGAGGGGGGGGGGGGGCAAGTGGTTACTCTAACAATGTAGCTAACTTTGAGTGTTCAAAGTTTGGCTTGAAAACCGTTGAAATTTAAGTGTCATTTGGTGCATAATGTTTATTAAAGGACGAGAGGACTAGATGACGCCTAGGAAGAGGTTCTGAAGCACTATAACTTTACATGTTTGTTTGTTTGTTTGTTTTTTAAAAAAACCTTTCTTCCATTTCCCTTTCACTCTTTTGTGTTTTTTGAGCCCCTTAAAGTGCCGCCGGGGCACGTGCCTCCTCTGCATGCCTCCACTTATCTTACACGCCACGGGTAGACCAACTAAATACTAATCTTTAAATATATACGAATCACAATTAATGCCCGGCTGATCTATTTGCCTAAACACTGAAAACGCCTGGTTAAAAAATTTACGTGTAAATCATTTTCAGTGTATAATCGCAATAGTTCATCAGGAATTTGGTAATTTGAAAATGCGTTTGAAATAACTATGCAACGGGGTAATAGCTACCATATTTAATAAGGACTTATTTCAGTTTATCTATGGAAATATATAATGGCATATTCGGGTCGTGAAAATCATACAGTCTTGTCAGTTTATAAAAGCACCGTTACCTTGAGACAAACACCTATCATGTTTGGCTAGTAAATTGCAACAATTTGAAGATTATGAAAACAGAGACTGTTTTTGTAATTTTGTTCTCACTTCAGTGGATAAGGAATTTTTCAGTGCAGGGCATCACCGCAAAAGAGAATTTATATTAGCTTGTTCTACAAAGGGAATATTACGTCAATATTACTACATCACGTCTGGAATGGGGGAACCTAGCTTCTACTACTACTACTACTACTACTACTACTACTACTACTACTACTACTACTACTACTACTACTACTACTACTACTACTACTACTACTACTACTACTACTACTGCCACTACTACTACTACTACTCCTACTACTACTACTACTACTACTACTAACAACAACAACAACAATAATAATAATAGTATTAAAAAATTATAATAACAACAATGATAGTAATAATGATAAGTCTAAAATAATAATATAATAATAATGATCAGGGGCGGCGCCAGGGTATTTTGATAGGAGGGGCAAGACGACCTAAAGATGACGTCATATTTTGTCTCCATTAAATAACAGGGGTAATATAGAGTTATATGTTTAAGACCTCTCTTTTTAATACTCCTCTTTCTTCTTTCTTCCCTTTTCTTCCCTTTTCTTCTTCATTTTTTTTTTTCACTACTTGAAAAATCATAGGGGGGGGGGGCGGGGCGGTCGCCCCCTCTGCCCCCCCTGTAGCGCCGCCCCTAATAATGATGACGATGATGATGATAATAATAATAATAACAATAATAATAATAATAATAATAATAAATAATAATGATGATGATGATGATGAAAGAATCGACACATTTTTTTTAGATTTTAAAAAATACATGTAACTGTAAGTCACCATCTATCCTATGTACATACCTCTCTTGATCCTGGACCTTCGCTATTATTAAAACTATTGCCCCACTTTTTAAAATGAATATTATTCCTGTAGAAAAAAAGAAAGTTTAACCAAACTTCGTATTTGTTGTCCAGACTGAAAATAAGAAAACTGCAGATTAATGAAAATTGAGGGGGGGGGGGGGGGGTGTCATGCTCAATCGAGGGGGCTTCAAACCTCGTTTAGGGCAAGGGCTCCTTGGTTAGGGGATCCTTCAACCGCCACTCCTAATTTATATCTTTGCACACGTCACGGAATCAAAACACCTATTTCTTTTATTCCCACGAGTTCTAGTCCAGTGGTTTTTTCCCTAGTGGATAGTTGAAACCGTGAGTGACTGAGAAAGGGATCCTAGAAATAAAGCACTCGTAGGACTATCGCGATTTGTTTTGCATTCGCTGGTTGGCAGAAAATTTATCCCTAGAAAATGTTGGATAGTTGAAATCAGACAAGATGATAATTCGATGCATGAGTTTTCTTATCTGTTCAGGGTTATTATTGTTATCTAGAGTGGATGCACAGTCGGGTATGTATATACTGATCTTTAAAAGATAAATAAAGTTAATTGTTAGGAACAGTAAGTGTATATAACTTATATTTTTTAATGTAAACTATTATGTTTTACTGGACATCTCGATAGACTATCAGCCTACAGGACAGTCTAATGCCTCCCCCGTTATTTCAAAATGAAAATAGTTGCTAATCAAGAAGTCTTACAGTCCATTGTCCGTTGTACTAATAGATTCAAATGCATGCTTTAGAGGTCCATCCATCTAACGTGAGTTCGTCCTGTGTAAGGCTTATAATATTAGTGCACTCTAAAAATTAAAGTGTTAAATCGTCTTTTAAAAGGCCCAAGGGGTGACCACTTTTTGCAAAATGGTAGACTAATAATACTTTTAACTTGCTGGATTCTGCTGAACATGCTGGGTGATTTAACACTTTTGTTTTTAGAGTGTGGTTTCTGAATTCTGAATAGTTCCAACTATCTTTCTTTTCCCCCCAAAAAACTATACAAATCTTACTATCATTGGAGCCTATAACTTACAAGCATAACTTTCACCTTATAGGCTCCTCCATATTTCACTCATCCAGGTCATCTTTTCACTTAGTCTTTTCAATTAATACTATTAGCAAACAACAGATATGAGGTACACACCTTCTGCACAGTCTCCGACAATAGAATAATTTCATGTTTGTACCATTCATTTTGTGAAAACATTGTAAAATGTGAAATGTGAAAAATGAAACAATATACTTAAACTGAAACTGACATATAAAGATTGTTAAGAATTGGACATAAACGGTCCCCTTTTCTATAAAATTGTAATAGAAATGTTAATACTATATGGATAAGCCCAGAGAAGGGTTATAGTGCTTCCGTGAAATTGTGATTGAAGTCCTCAAACGTGACATATAAACAAGATAGTTAATAGCTGTCAATGCCAGATGTCCTGTTTTTAAAATTATTTTTAATAACTTTATCAAAGCTAAAGCCTTTCCGCTTAGAAGAACTATATAGACATATAGAAGAACAAATAATTCATTTGCTTTAATTGACATTCAATGAGAAATAGTCTTACCCGTTTTATGCTTTATACAGGCCTGTTTATACACAACTTATCTCTTTGCCCTGCGTCCTTTCGGGTGGAGGGGGGGGGGGGGGGTGTCACTTAAAAATAAAGCGGGCACGTTTTTACTTCGATTATAAGAAACATATGCATCAATTACATACATCAGCACTATGAATATCTGTTACTTGCGATATTTTCAACATATATAATATTGTATATGATTATTATAATTTGTTGATATCATTTCTTTATTCAAGAAAAGTAGAATACAATACACAAGGTAAACATAACATTATCAGTCCAACATGGTTTGAAAAAGAAAGAAAAAAAATTGACAGAGTATTAACATAAACATGATAGTGAGAAAGTTGCAATTGTATCAGGTCCATCGCTTATAAGGCGGATGGCAGGTTTGCATGATTTGTACCACATATATACATATACATTAAAGTATGAAACAGATTGGAAACTTATAGATGATTGTATATATATATATATATATAGCGAGAGAGGTGTGGATGTGTGTACCAATCGGTTGAACCATGTTAAATTTAGATATGTGAAGAGAGAATGATGGAACAGAATGAAGCAGGTCACTCGGTGTATTTACAAGCTTTCGGCTCCTGGCCTTCTTCAAGTTTATTTGCTAAATCAAACAGAATGAAACAAATAATAATAATAAGCAACTTAACAAAACTAAAGATAACAAAACAGAATTACCATAAAGCTGGCAGCATAAATCACCAGGAGTAAGTGAAATTGAAAATATGTTCTATCATTCTATCATTCTCTGTTTATATATATATATATATATATAAAGTGTAAATGAAAATAACAAAATAATACAACATCTTTGGCAACTCTCGTGGAAAACAAAACAATACACTCATTTCCGTTCACATATTATATTTCTTTGAAGAGTCTTGTAATATTCCGGGAAAACTTGATCGGTTCATCGTCTGAAATGAACTGTCCGGATAACCAACTTGTCACGGACACAGCGTGGAGCTTTGTAAACATAAATTTCCAATCTTGTTCATCATTATAGCGCCTCGGGATGTCTATTTCCAGTCTCACTCCCTCAACTACTTCACCGTGTCATGGACTCTACCACTCAACCCGACTGGTATCACCGGCTACGTTCTTGTCTACACGGTATCTCCGGGGACTGCACCCAAGCAGCAAACCATTGATGGCGATTCCACCACCACCATCACCCTCCAGGACAATGAACTAATGGGTAATGCACCGATCAGTGTGCTCTTAGCTCCAATGATGAACGGCAATATCGACGGCGCCAATATCGTTCAGGCCAGCCCTCCCCCACCTGCAGGTAAATGAAAAAGGAAATTGTTGATACATAATTCAAAAGAAAAAGAAATGTATTTAGAAATATTAACCTTTTAAATAAAGAGAGTGAGAGAAAGGAGAGAGAGAGAGAGAGAGAGAGAGAGAGAGAGAGAGAGGGAGGGAGAGTCAGCATGGTCAGCAGGTCGGAGAGTCAGAGAAAAAGGGATACAGAGGATGTGCGTGTGTTTGTGTGAGAGAGGGAGAGAGAGAGAGAGAGAGAGCGCGAGGGGGGCGGGTGCGAAAATGAAACAAGGCCTTGTTTAGGAAGACCCTATATCGTCTTACATAAATATATAATTTACCAGTTTCCAAACTTCGCATTAGAATTAAATGTTTTTATAATAAGATTTGGAAATGAATGCTTACTTAGCATGCTTAGTACTATTCTGCAGGTTATAATCTTCACGTTATGCTAAAATCTACACGTCATTTAGAATATTCTCTTTCTAAAACTATGTATAGTGTAAAACTGAGTTTCTGAAGACAATAATCTTATGTTCAGTAAACTAAATTATTTAATACTTCATTTCTTTGATCTTACATGATATAGGAAATCTAAAATATATCAACGGACAAAACTATATCGTTAATCAGTGAATGAAATCTTAATGATATTACTGAAACAGTGTTACTTCCAATGATTGTAATGGGGAGACTATGATAAAATGATGCATTAGATTTAATTCAAGAGGTATATCTTTCTAAATAAAAGTATCAAATTCACTAATCGCACAAAGAGAGCAAAGCTCAGAATGTGAAGCAAAGAAAATAAAGAGACGAAAGAGAAGAAGAAGAAAAAAAAAAGAAGAAAAAGAAATGTAAGTAGCATGGATGGATATTAACGCAACATTTTGAAGAAAAAAAATAGAAATGTATAATGAAATACACTTATAGATTTGGAGATAAGTCTAGCCTTGACTTTTCCCTTAATAAACAATGCTACAAAAGTCGCTTTCAGCCCAAACAATAATTTAACTTTTAATATGCAGAAGAGAAAACATAATGTTATTCTAATTTACCAGCATTAAATCTCGAATTGGAGGTAAAGTTATGAAAAATAAGCACATGGCCAATTTATAAAGTTACTATTAATTTTCTTTGCATGTTTATATACCGTTCATGTACATGCAGATGTCTCGTGAAGAAAGTAATATTAAGTTGATAAGAAAATCATTCCAACTTCCCAAGAGGCAGATTGAATTTTCAGCTGCCTTTTTAGTAAACTTTTGTGTAAGTTGGAGTTTGCTGGAACTCCATGATTGTATTCTATTACTGCTTACTGTACAACCTTACATTATGGAAACACCTCATCATCAAGGATTTCAAAATCAGAACGGGATACAGGTTACTCCCGTGTCGAAGCTAAAAATGAGGACACACGCTCTATCATCGGTAGTCACACCCCTCTTTCTTCTCTTACGAAACCGGCCAAGGCTATATAAACGTTCCCATTAAACATGAACAAAGGCATAGCGATGAATTCGCCTAGGCATCAAATTCGAGATGTCCCTCTTCGTCACTGAGTCGTGTCAATAGAACTGACTTAGAAGGACTTCTGTTTGTGTTGTGTGAGGTGTTCGCTCAACGCTTTGAGAAAATATTTGATAAAATAGAATCAAAGAATAGAAATTGACACACCAAAGGAAAATGGAACACCAATATTTCACATGGGATAATAACACATGGTAGATAGTGTGCTATCATATATATATATATATATATATATATATATATATATATATATTTCGCGATCTTCAAAGTCATATTTACAGGGCGAATGACTTGCTTATCAACAAAATACCCTTAAATTAAGATATTGACGGAGCTGTCAAATTTTCAGAATGGCCATAAATATTACTGGTTGATCCGTTTCCATTTGTCTACCTTTTTCTTTGTTCAATAACTCTAACTACTACCCCTTCAAGCGATCTATGTATGGGTATTGTTTCGTCTAATTCCATTTAAAGACAAGATTCAAAATAGCAAAGGTTTACATTCTAAAATTATGAGGCGTAATCTATAAGTTGGATCTTTGGTGATAATTATTTCATTTAATTATTCCGTAATCATTTTGAGCGCACATGGTTACACTTCATCCATGTTACTCCTTTGCAGCTCTGCCCCCTGCCCCAGCAGACGCTACCGTTCAGAGAACATCAGAAACCAGCTACCAACTAACATGGAACAACGGTCCAGGGACTATAGATGGATACGTGATTACATACGTGACTACGACTGGGGATGACATCACCAGTGTAGACTTGCCTGCGGATAGGACATCAGAACCGATCACGAATCTTATGCAGAACATAGACTACCTTTTCAACTTGTACAGCCAGAGAAACGGTCTCAGAACACAGGCACCGTTGACGACACTGCCTCCCGTAACCCAGGGTAATTAAAGTGAAGAAAGTAACTAATTCAAACATATAATTTGTAAATCACATGAAGTGCTTCAATTATTCATGGTTAGATGTAATAAGCAGTATTAGTTTAGTTTAGTTTATTGATTTTCCACAACAGTACATATGAAAGTTAAGACCAGGAACATATCAATTATATAGATTGAAACATAGATATAACAAATCATAATTCAATGGACTTTGTTATCATTTAAAGTGATAAAGCAATAATCCGTATAATGTAAACATTGTAATTTAAAGGAAAACATAAGTGGAGGAGATTAATAAGAAAGCACGGCTTGTATTTCATAGACCCCTGTTTAAAAAAAAGAAGAAATAGTTACAGCCCATAGATTAAAAGAAAACAGGAAGTAACGTGCTAACTTCAGTCCTATTAGCAAGTTTTATATAAGGAAAAAAAAAAGAAAAGAGAGAAAGAAATAAGGAAAAAAAATAGGGATATGAACCGTACTGTGGAGAGAGAGAGAAAAAAAGGAAGAAGACAAAAACAAAAATGTTGTGAACAAGCAATACAGGGGGGAAGAAAAGACAAAGAGGCTGGGATAACTAAAAGGAGAGGCGCAGGAATAATAAAAGATAGGGGAACGCAAGAGGAAAGAGGCCGTGTAATACACCGGGTTTAAGCCTTCGAGTATACATCTACATCATTATACAAAATAAAGATGTAAATCAATGATGTTTAATAAAATTCAATTCAATTCAATTCATCCACGTTGATTGGTTGTTGTAGCTATCCAACAAGGACAATTTATATTTACGTTTAAATGTGTTAAATGTTAGGGTTGGTTTTATATCAACGTAGATACATATCATAATTTGACTTTCACAAATATATTACGAAAATCTCTCTAATCAGTTAGGAAAACAGTAATTAATGTAGTGGAACGAAAACATGCATCACGACATTAGGAAAAATGGGGTGGTAAAACATAAAGAATACTGATTTTATAGTTTACAAAGTTAAATCCTGTTAACAAAAAGGAAGTCAGAGAAGAATTTGACAAATGTGACCGTTATATTGTTCCATAAGTAACTACTTGTTGCAGATATCTGATGTTCCGTCCAAATTTCTGAAAGGAGCGTTAAATCGAAACTATTGTTTGATCAGTATAATCTAACAGATGTTCGCACACAAAGCTGTCTATTGATTTTTACTCAAACCGGTCGCACGAAAGAATTTAGACCCTGGCCAGGATAAAAAGATTTTTCACCTTTCTTTTAATTCACTATAGAAAAAAATCCTAACTTTTCAACAGTTGATGTTGAAATGTATCTTGCTTTTCATCAACTAAAATCAAAGACATTTAACCAAATGTTGGATATAAGTTTGAGTTCTGGTCAAGCGATTACATTGTGAAACTTTGTCTGGAAGCAATTGAGAAAGGTTGATTACAAAAAAATTGGTGTAACCTGTGAAGTTTTAGAATCATCGAAATGATAAGAAATTGACTATATCTTTCTTAAAGTCCCATGCACTGCAAATAGAAGTGGGTATATGGGACTACAAACACGTGGTATGAATTTTTGGTCCGAACTTTTCTCGACATAATTAGAAAATGAGGGTATTTGAAGAGCAATCCTTTTTTTTTTCACCTTTACCAGAACTTCATCTTCTCTTTAACGCTGAATTTCTTTTTTTTTTAGTTGCAGACCCTAAACCACCTGAAAACTTCTACCTGTACCAGATCAGTACTTCATCCGTTTTGCTGAGATGGGATCCTCCATCCCCACCAGATAACTTCTTTGTAGAATATGTCGTCTCGTTCCTCAATTCTGTTACGGGAGAAGGAGAGGATACAGTTCTACCTTCGACAGTTACGAGCTTTGTTATACGTGATCTTCAAGGGGGAATTTTGTATGACTTCAGGGTTGTCACCCAAATTGGTAACATGAGAAGTACAATCATCCAGTTCATTCCATTGCCACTAGGTGAGCAAACTATTCATTTCAAATATTAACCTAGTCAATAGTCTATACTTCGCCGGACTGTTGATCACATGGTTCGACTGCCAGCCACGGCATTATTGGTCTTTGGCAAGACATTAATCTACATTTGCCACTCTCTACCCATTTGTATACAATAGGTGCCTGGTGCAAAGTTATTCTTTGAATTCTATAAACGCCCGAGGGCAGCTGGACTAAGGCGAGGGTAATATAGTCGTACTTAAGCATCCCCTTGGATGAATATGTAAGCAGTATAAATGTAACTGTTAATATTAATATTAATGTGTTATCATGGTTATGAAGAGAGCAAGACCGAGACGAGTTGAGTTGGGTTAACACAAGGATTGATTCCCCAGTCTAGTCGAATCTATTCCTAAGTTTTGTCTCGACTGAGTCAAACACAAAACTCTGGTTAAACCAGTGGCTTTTTAAAAATATCCCTGCACTCTAGTTGCAGTTGTTGGGATATAGTTCTGCGGACGTGATGTAACCTGGGGATCGTTTTCCAGGGGAAAGTTGGCTACATGTTTTGATACCACATGACAACAGATGAAGGGTTAAAACAAAAATCTACATAATTATGGAACTTGACAACTTTTTCATTTACATAGACACCCCGGCTGCGTTTGAGTTAACCGTTGGAGCAGTCACAGATCAAAAGTTACATGTGTCTTGGCAGCCCCCTGTCGCCAACGTTGACTACGTTGTTCATCTTTTCAAAGACGACGGTACAGAGGAGTTCAACCAAGCAGTCCAAAGTTCAACTAGCTCAATAATGGAGGGTTTGACGCCTGATTCTTCCTACATTATTGTTATTGAGGGCATGTCAACCAACTCAGTTCTGGGATCGGATGTGGCAATGACGAGTAAGAAATAAATACACTCTACTTACAGCTTCGGATGTAATTCAGTTTTCATAGCAGATACACACACACACACACACACATACACACACACACACGCACACACACATGATCGCACATGGAAAGAAAATAACTGCATAAATAACCCCAATTTTGTACATTGATTAATACTATTCCTACAAGATGTTATGGAGCATGGTTGAGAAATTTCGACTCTCATATAAATAACTTTACGAAACTGTTATTCATTAAAGTGATTTCACATTTATTCACTGTTGCTACATGATTATTTTAATTCAAACTCTCACGAAAAGTATTTCATAAAAATGCGTCTGGAGCATTTGATCGCAAGTGGATTTGGCATCTTGCAAATCGTATATATCATTATCGTTATTATTCGTATTATTATTATTATTATTATTATTATTATTATTATTATTATTATTATTATTTTTATTATTATTATTATTATTATTATTGTTATTATTAATATTATTATCTATTCATAAATGCAACGTTCAGGCTTATCAGACTCTCAACTGTGGATAAGTGAAAATTAATTACCAGTATTGGACGTATAAGTGGGGAGGAATATAAAATGATCTCTATGACTGTCACAGATATCCAACCAAATTCCAACGTTGCCGTCGATAGCACGAGTTCAACCAGTGCCACTCTGTCATGGGCAGCATTTCCAATGGCCACCAATTATAGGATATCTTCCATCAGTCAAGACAGTGCGGTAACAGGTGTATTGAACTCACCCTCACCCACGTCTACTGTAACCGGTCTACAACCACAGACGACTTACACATTCTCTGTGGTAGCTATCACCGGCACTGGAGAGCAGAACGTAGGATCAGTCGTTGGAACGACAGGTAAGATCACATCAATCTATATGAAGAAGATGAAGATAATGATGATAATAATAATTATGACATGGTCCTATTTACCCACGGTAGCCTCATCATTATTGATAACGCTCTTTCGGAGGACCTTGCAATTATTATTACCCAAGCATTGCCAGGTACCCATTTCATATGCCTGGGTGTAGAAGGACTAATGTGGGTATAAACACCTTGTCCAAGAATGTAAGAACAGAGCGAGGATCGAACCTAAGACATTCCGTATAAGAGTAAGGATCCTTCACTAGTATACCGTAATGCTCAAACACTCTTAATTTTGATCTTTCTTTGCATTTCACTAAACAATCAATCGCTTTAATCGCAGAAGACAATACATACAATGTATGATTTTGCTGGATCCGTGTCAATACCCGACTCCATGGAGATAAAGCACATGCAGTATTTCATTACTCACCTGCCTGTAACTAACGAAGACATACGCTTTGTTGTTCGCATCAAAGAAATGACATAGTCATGGACCTATCAAGTAATATTTCTCTGACGTTATGATCACGTGAGTGGTCAGAAATTCATTTGTTGCTTTTATACCCGCTTATAAATTTCACACTCTAGGTTTAGATGGTGCAGGCCCGAAACCACCTGAAAACTTCTACCTGTACCAGATCAGTACTTCATCCGTTTTACTGAGATGGGATCCCCCATCCCCACCAGATAACTCCTTTGTAGACTATGTCGTCTCGTTCCTCAATTCTGTTACGGGAGAAGGAGAGGATACAGTGCTACCTCCAACAGTTACGAGCTTTGTTATACGTGATCTTCAAGGGGGAATCTTATATGACTTCAGGGTTGTCACCCAAATTGGTACCATGAGAAGTATAAACATCCAGTTCATTCCATTGCCACTAGGTAAGCAAGGTATTCGTCTTCAAACACAAAGCATGTTTGTAGTTTAGGCTATTTACATTAGGCCGCCTATACTGAGAGGCCAGTATATCTTATGACAGAAACCAATATTAATATTGATGATGATACAAATATTAATAATAGTAATAGTAATTAAAAGTAATAATAACAACGATAATAATAGCGATAATAAAAAAATAATAATGATATTTGATGAACATAATAACAATAAGATCATATATTTACCCAAGTTTATATTCGTCAGTAACAATACTGCTCTTCCTGAGGGCCTTGTAATTATCATTACCCGAGCAATGCCATGTGCCCATTAAATTTCAATAGATTTGGGTAGAGAGGGATAAACGTGGGTATCGTCAAAGGATTTAGCTCCGAGCAAGAATCGAACCCAGGACCCCTCGTCAAGAGCCATCACTAATATACGACAGTGTTCCAACTGTGGTATCCATCCTATTTTTTATGATGAGATCTAGCCTTTGGGAAGAATAGCTAGTAAGAAGATACACAGGAGATAATGATGTCAAAGAAACAAAACATCAACCCAAAATAAATGATATATCAAATTAAAGAATTATCAGGATATATGACTCGTATCAATTTTTTAATCATGTAGACGCTACAGCTGTGTTTGAGCTAACCGTTGGAGCAGTCACAGATCGGAAGTTACATGTGTCCTGGCAGCATTCCGTCGCCAACGTCGAGTATGTTGTTCATCTTTTCAAAGACGACGGTACAGAGGAGTTCAACCAAGCAGTCCAAACTTCATCTAATACAGTAATTGAGGGTTTGATGCCTGATTCTTCCTACATTATTGTTATTGAGGGCATGTCTACCAACTCAGTTCTGGGATCGGATGTGGCAATGACGAGTAAGACATAAATCCATTTTACTTTTAAAATTCCTACGACAATCTTCATTTTTCATAGCACAGAGGATTCCTTAATATCAGTCCTGTACACAAAAAAATTACGAAGAAAAATAACTAAACCCAGGAATAAATAATGGTGATTTCTTTTTGAGCATTTATCTCATTTATCAATGAGATGTCAAATTGATCACATGTTATCATACAATTTAGATTCATACCTATTCAACTGATACAGGAATATAGTCAAATATGACATAGCTAATTATATTGTATGTTCGTTGTATAATATTTTAAAAGAATAAATTATAGTTTTATTCGTAATAGTTTAACTTTGTACTTGTAGAGTTTTTTTTGCTTTTGAAGTAAAGGGTCATTCCGCGTCAGATCACCCAGTGGGTTAAACCCGACCACCTTCAAAGCAGCCCAAATTTGGTATATGGGTTAATCGTCTCTTCCTAATGGTCAAGACCAAGAAGTGAACCATTTTCCACCCACTACTTTATTACTCCACTAGCTAATAAATGATAACAATTAAGAAAAACAAAATTGGAGCAGCTCAGATTAAAAGTTTGCTATTCATCAAAAAAAAAAGAAAAAAGAAATTAGGGCAGTTTCTTTTTTAACTTTATAAATAATGTGCACGGACTTTGATTACAGGCCTACACTTTTCGGCAGCTTAATGATAGTCAGGGAACACTGATGCAGTCAGTAGTAATATTATTAAATACCTCTCACAGATACAATACCAAATTCGAATGTCATGGTGGACAGCACGACTTCAACCACTGCAACTCTATCATGGGCAGCATTTCCAATGGCCACCAATTATAGGATATCTTACATTAGTCAAGACAATGCGGTAACAGGTGTATTGAACTCACCCTCACCCACGTCTACTGTAACCGGTCTACAACCACAGACGACTTACACGTTCTCAGTAGTAGCGACAGCTGGTACAGTGGAAGTGAATGTAGGGTCAGTGGTTAGAACGGCAGGTATGGAATGTACTAAACATTCATATTTCCCAATATATCCAAAAGAGCGTAACCTTGATTTGCCTATTTCTATATTTTCTTTATCCTATATCCCACTTTTAAAATTATGATAAAGTGAATATTCTTTTAATAAACTGTGAAAGCCTTTGGCAGCACCCCTTATTCTTGAAGAACAAAAAAATAATAATAATCAAAAGAAAAAAAAATCCAAGCTTAATTTAGTAAAGCTGCAGTTACAATAGCGTATCTATCATAGGACTGACCACATTCCCTCCTTTCCATCTCCTAAAACCCAGTAATTATTTAAAAAAAAAAAAAATATATATATATGTATATACTTATAACAATGGGCCTTCAATATTCTTCATACTTGCAGAAGAATGGTTTATATATTTAAATATTTTGGTGTGTGTGTATGTGTGTGTATGTGTGCCCTTACATAGATACACTTGTGGGGTACAGAAAACAAAAGAGCACAATGATGGCCTTTATTCCGTCATGCTTGTGGGGTACAAAATACAATAGGAGAAGTGCTTGTGGGGTACAAAGTACAAAAGGAGAAAAAAATACAGTTCCCCACAAGTCAATGTGTGTGAGGGTGTGTGTGTTTGTGTGTGTGTGTGGGGGGGGGGGGGCGGGGGTAGCATACCCAGTCTCTCTAGCCCTTGTGTTTACCAGACGGGCAGCCCCCATGTTTGTAAATGTCTGAAGACACCAGTATAGTTTTAGTGGGATTAAAACACTTCCTCAAGTTTACTGTAACTTATAATAATTTCTGCCTTATTGTACACATCAAACTGTTGGGAATTATCTTAGATTTTAGGTACGAAATTCTCAGATTCATTTTACACCTACTTTACTAAATGTTACAACCAGCTAAAAAATTCTCAACCTATATGAGAAAACACATGTCTCTTCTTCTTCTTCTTCTTCTTCTTCTTCTTCTTCTTCTTCTTCTTCTTCTTCTTCTTCTTCTTCTTCTTCTTCTTCTTCTTCTTCTTCTTCTTCTTCTTCTTCTTCTTCTTCTTCTTCTTCTTCTTCTTCTTCTTCTTCTTCTTCTTCTTCTTCTTCTTCTTACTTTATTTGCTTCTTGGATCCAGCTGCTGAGACAAGGGTGGTAAGAAGTTCCTTCACGTCCACCACCATCACACTTTCATGGAACAATGTAGAGAATACTACTGTGTACCAGATCTTCTACATGTCCATCCCAGATGGCCCCGAGGATCAGAGAGGTGCTCTTACCAATACAACAACTCTCAGCGGACTGACCCCGATGACGCAATATAACATTACGGTGTATGCTCACACAAGTAACTCGGGTCGGCTTTTAGTAGGGTCCATTATTACTTCAACGGGTGCAACAAGTAAGTCTGGTAACTAACGGACTTGGGGGGGGGGGGGTGGGGGCGCATGACCGGCCCGTGCCCCCCTTTTGAAACTCGATTGACATACCGTAATTATGCAACCCCCAAATAAGTGCCCCTTTCTTATTCTATTAAATAATTTTTTAGTCTGAAAGGAATATTCATTTTTATATTCATTTATTTGCTTGTCAGAGACATTTTATATTAGCACCTGAAAATGTGATAGCCACTTTTTGCTTATCAGATATTATGCCCCCCCCCCCCTCTTTACAAAACTGTGGATCCGCCCATGAGCCTGGTTGTCCTGGTCTCAAGTTCATTAGCTGTGTGAAGGGAAAACACGTCGTCTCAGAAACATCTCATTATCTTAATCAACACTGGACAAGCCGTGTATAACAATCACATCAGATTTGTATTGAAAATATAATTCTTCTAGTATTTTATCCACCACACAAGAACGGTTGAGCTACCAAAGGTTAATAAATAATAATAATAATTGGATTTATATAGCGCCTTTTCCAGAGGATACAAGGCGCTGTCACTTAAAGTCTAATGATTAGATGATTGTACAAATGTACATTTAGATATTTCTTCTTGATAGGAAATTACAGGTTCCTACTTCAATGGCTTATCAGCCTTACTTTCAATTTATATATCGGTTCAGTTGTAAAATGTAATAAATTCTAGTAACTCTATCTATCCTAAATTAGGGGATGGCCATATTACCTGAATGTCCACAGATGAATAAGCCATCATCCTGAGCCATTGCTAAATAGAAAACAAATTCAGTGCGTGTACCCGAACGGTAGAAGATGGACTGATTGTTGACTTGTTGTCTTTATTTCAGTATAATAAAATCCGATAAAATACATACAGATTAAATATACACAAACAGAAATACGGCTGGTAGCCCATTTTCAGCTGCAACTGTAATTGTTGCTGCTAGTCTTCCATGGGGCCAGTTGATTGCCAGCTGATTCAAAATCATTCTTCTGTAATTGATACTATGGTGTTTTTTGCGGTTGGTTGGTACCTTACTTTTCATTGAAATCATCTTGCAGCTCCGACAACACAAGTCACCGCTACTGCAGTCACATCAACAACAGCTACATTATCCTGGACGGCTGTACCTGGAAACACAGGCTACCAAATCTTCTTAACCCGTGCGGATGGTGACCAGGGACTTGTCTCCTCAGCATTAGAGTCCACGACTTTACAAAATTTAACGCCTGGATCTTCTTACAACGTTCGTGTGGTCACAAGTGCTGGAGGTGTACAAGTGGAAGTCGGGACTACAACTTTTAGTACAAGTAAGCCCCTTACTATATCGGTGAAGATTCTTCGTCTGTGAGGTCTTCGGTTCGATACTTGCCACAGATGTATTATAAGTGTAACTGCCAATGCTTGGGTAATAATTATTGAAGAGCCCGCGGGAAGAGCAGTATTTTTACTGATTAACTACCCTTGGAAATGAGACCACATTATTATCATTGTCAGACTATTATCATTGTCAGACTATTATCATTGTCAGACTATTATCCAAGGGAATTACTTGGATATTGTATTGAAAATGTTCAAGAAAGTTAGAAAGGAGGGAAGGTAGATAGAGAAAGAGAAACATGCATTGGCATCACTTTCCGTATTTTTATTTTTGGCTGAGAGAAAATTCCTCCACATAGATTAGGAGATATGCGCCCAGCAAATGCTGAGGTGTAATGGAATCAATGATATGAATGATCCAATAATGAAAATACATTAACCTAACTACTTGGGCAGGTGCTCTATTGAAGAAATTTATTATCGTTATCATTATTGTCATTGCATTCAGGCAGATAATTTCACTACCGTTATTTTATTGGAAATTAAATAGTTGGCCTACTTTAACAGTTATTATTCTCTTCCTTCACGTTGCACACTTCACAGCACAAGTCAGTGTCAACGGAATCACATCAACAACAGCCATATTAACGTGGACGACCGTACCTGGGAACACAGGCTACCAAATCATTTATACCGACCTAAATGGTGTCCAGAGATCTGCTTCGTCAGGGACAGAATCTGTGACTTTGATGAACTTATCTCCTGCATCTTCTTACAACGTTCGTGTTGTAACCAATTCTGGAGGTGTACAGGTGGAAGTAGGGACTGCAGCTTTTAACACAGGTATACCAGGAGCGGATCCAGAATAAGATTTGGGGAATCCCATCTCCCCTCTCTAGGCCCTTTCTGTGGAGGATTTAAAAAAAAACAGTTATAAGAATTTTAACCTTTGATTTATCAACGATCAAAAGAGTCTTTTCACACCAATATCATAAACCTATATCATAAACCAATATTGTGAACATGACAAATCATGACGTTTCCCATCTCATATTTCACTTTGGAAATTAATACGCCATTCTTATACTTCTCATACTTATCTAGCAATATATTCTTCTACTTCCTTTCTGAAGTTACTATATCCCACATGAATAATGAGAGCTCTGTCTAAATACTTTTTGGCACATAAGGACACGCTTTAGCATTATCCCTGTAATTTTATACAACTCTAGTAATTTTTAAGATTGCATTATACCGTAATCCTTCAAGTCTTTTAACATGCCTCCTTTGGGTTCTCAGACACATGCTCCGGCGGCAAGTTTAAGTTTAGGGTTTGGATTAGGATTAGGTTTTGTCCAAAGTTTAATTCATTTCGTGTAGGATGTGTACCGCGTAGCAATATTCGTCATATCATGTGTCGTGCAATCCTTTATGCTCTATGCCTCCTGGAGGATATCAGACATTCATGTAGCGCATGTGATAATTGCTCAATATTTAGGGTTAGGGTTCCAATAAGGTTTAATGTTAGTTTTATTGTTTGGGTTAGGATTAAGATTTTATGTACAGGTACAGGGTTTATGTAAATGTAAATGAAGTAATATAATATGGACTGGCCTTGAGGGATATACAACATTTATTGCCTGAATTAGAATCGTATTGCCCTCGTCTTCGACTCGGGCAATACGATTCTAGTGAGGGTAATTAATGTTGTATCCCCCGAAAGTAGCCAGTCCATATCATCATTATTAACAGAATCAGACATCTAGAGCGAACTCGAATATATTGTAAAAAATACAGTTTATTGCCTGCTATTTAACTTTCGAAACCGAGCAATAAACAATTTATCGGCCCACAATTTTGTTGGCTTGTCAAAGCCAGGCAATAAAATATAAAAACTGCATTGCTCAGATGTCTGATATGGTTAATCATGTAGAATATTGACCGCGGGACAAAATGTTGCCTGAGCATTGTCGTACATCCCCCTTTATACCCTTTATGCTCTTCACCGTAGTCCCAGGCGGATCGGGATCAGTGACAGTTAACAGTGTAACATCAACTACAGCCAGTCTGACATGGACACCTCTACCTGGAAGCAATGTTTATCAGATCATCTACTCTGGACCAGATGGTACGGAGACGACAGTTTCATCTGTGACAAATGGAGCAACTCTTGTCAACCTTACTCCAGGAACTACATATACCATCCGTGTGCAAGTAAATGCACCAACAGGAACAAATGTAATAGGAACCACTACCACCACCACTATAGGTGAGTTATAATGTGTTAAAGTTATGGTTGCGAGTCTATAGTTTTGCGGGAATTCGAGCAAAAGTATTTTTCAAAAATCATTTTGTACAAGGTTCATTTTAAAGGAATGTATTACTTTCAAGGTTTAAAGGTATTACTTTCAAGGTTTAAAGGAGTCTCCGTACGGAACGATACATGCCTATCCCAATGTTTGTCCTTTCAAGTAATTTTCATTGTATATGAATGAACTTATATCGTAGATACACGTTATCCTAAAACACCTCTAAATTTTAATGTCGCAGATTCTCCCGAACTTTTCGATATCGCATATTTGGTTATGAAACCCCCCTGTAATTGTATATACATGTAGGTGGATCTTAGTGAGAATGGCGTAGTGTTTATTTGCACATGGGGCGTAAATATGAGGGTCATACGGAAACTGTAGACCTATAAGTTTCTGATACTTCTGAAATGTAACAGTTGATTTTGGAGAATGTGGGTGTGCTTTGGTTTGTTATAAAGTGCTCATGTCCTTGAAGGAAAGGATATACGAGGCCCTTGACCCCAGAGGCGTCGGAACGTCGGGTTTGGACGATGCATGGGGGGGGGGGGTCTTTTGACAAAAGATGCCACCCGATGCATTGTCCGAGTCCGACGTTACGACGCCTGATCCAAGTATTTACACGACTTTATTATGCTGACAAAAGATCAAAAGCTTGTTGTGCATGACATAGAAGCTGTCTCCCGGCCAAACTTATATCAGAGGTAGGGCGTATATCAAGGGCCTAAAAACGCTGTCCTAATTTGGTTCTTTAACTGTCCGTTAATAATAATAATTTAATGATTTATCATTTTCTTTTTTTCATCCTCCTTGCACATTCAGCACCACAAATCAATGTTAATGAAGTCACATCAACGACAGCTACATTGTCCTGGACTGCTGTACCTGGAAACACAGGCTACCAAATCTTCTTAACCCGTGCGGATGGTTTCCAGCAAACTACTAGTACCTTTTCAGAATTGGAGTCCACGACTTTACAAAATCTAACCCCTGGATCATCCTACAACGTTCGCATAGTAGCTAATAATGGTATTGGTGGACAAGTCGAAGTGGGAACTACAACTTTCAGTACAAGTAGGTGTCATGAAATAAGCACAGAATAACTAGCATTACTATGTGAAACATATGGAAAATGTATCTGCCTAATAGGGCAATATTTTTGCTTCTTTTGACCATTTGTAGTGTAGATGTTAAATTAATGTTATTAACGTTTTAGTTCATTAAACAAGTTTAGCCATTCTATCTTATGATAATTATCCACTGTTTTGATGGCTTTTCATGACAAGATTTGGTGACACATTTTTAAAATACTATTATTCTGCAGGTTCGGTGTTTCATTACCACAAAATAGGTATGTTTTTATGTGTGTATGTGTTCACTTTAGCACAATCGGAACAGATTTGTAAAACTCATTTCTATTACCCTTCATTTTCCTTACATTCAGTCGTAGCAACATGATAATATGTACCTACCATTCTTTCAAAATCTCATGTGAAATCTCTTGCTATTTGAAATATATTACGCAACATTATACAATCATATAATCATTGTTTTATTTAGCCTATCATTCATGCCCTTCTTCCTTTTAAATTATATTATTCACAGGCCCTTCGAATTCAGTGACGGTCAACAATATAACACCATCAACAGCCAGTTTATCATGGACTGCTCTTCCTGGAAGCCCTGTTTATGAGATCGCCAACACTGGACCAGACGGCGTAGAAAGGACAGTTACATCTGGGACGAATTCAGTCACCATCAGTGGCCTAATACCCGGATCTGCATACACCTTTCGCGTGCAAGCAGCTATGGGAGCTACGATAATTGTAGTAGGAACTGCTACTGCTAATACAGGTTTGTCATTGGCATCTGTTATCAAACTGAAATACAAGGGTATCTGTTGGCCGATAAAGTAAAGAACGCACAAAACAGATTTTTCTTTGAAATATTTATTGCTGCTTTGTACCTATCAGCTTTGATGGGTCAATTAATGATAAATAACATTTCATCCTAATGAGTTGCATATACCTTCACTTTTTCTTAAGCTTAGTGTAAAACTTGTTAAATTATTCAACACCATCTATGTAAGAATTATACAGTTGTAAGGGGGTAATATTCAATTATTTCATCTTGACATGGCCAAGGTTTCTGCATGTATCATAAATAGAACAAATGGGGAAAAAACCCCAAAATCAAAATGTGCTTATTTGGATAGGGCGATACCCCTCCAGGCCCACTCGGGGCTATGTTTCTTCCCACATTCGAAAAGTAATTTGCCGTCTTGGATATTTGAAATTGGACATCAGTTGTAGTTTTCTGAATTGGGGGGAAAAAAAAATCAAATTTTCTGATGATATGATTAACAGAACCAACATCAGTGACCGTTGAGACTGTGTCGACCTCGACAACAAGACTGACCTGGACACCTCTCCCTGGTAACCTAGGTTATCGAATCATTTACATAAACACTGGACCAGGAGGTGTGGAAATGACTGTCGCTTCTGCGGCGAATTCCGTCACCCTTACTGGCCTTAATGCAGGTGCATTCTACAATGTTCGCGTCGAGGCAAATACTGGCACCGGAACAACCGTGGTAATAGGCACATCTGTTGTTAACACAGGTAGGTCTATATTGAAGGGAATAAATCAAGTGATAATGACACTGATCAAGGAAATGTTGCAGATCTCGTTTCTTTCTGGCGGTAGGTTCGTCAAACTATTTCTGCTTGTTCCATCTTATTTTACTTCACTTAATTTTTTTTTACTGATTCTATACACGTGGATTGCTTGGAAGCCATCTTTCCTTTGCCTCATATCATCATTTGGTGTAGCATGATTCGTATGGTGGGCAATACCAAACCTTTCTTGACGGTTGTCACTTTGTCTGTGTAGAATGAATTATCGCTTGTCTTTCTTGATGATGTAATTTTTTTGCAGATACTCAACCATTTGTGTTTGCTAATGACGTCACATCAACTACGGCCAGTCTCTCTTGGGTGACTATTTCTGGAAACCCCATGTATGTGGTCTTCTACACTGATCCAAATGGGGAGCAGCAGTCAGTTGTGACGTCTTCAAATGCAGCAGATCTTACTGGTCTTACTCCTGGAACTGCTTACGACGTTCTTGTTAGAGCGAATTTACCGCAAGGAATGGGCACATCGGTCATAGGGACTGTTACCTTTAATACAGGTAGAAATTAGAATTCTCTTCATCATTACAAAATCTACATGCACAATCATTATACTAAAGTACGTTCTTCCGAAAGGTTCAGTTTTGATTGATTAAAAGAAAATCGTGAATTAGGGCACATGAAAATTTATCTCAATCTGGGTCGACAGTTTGAGTAAAAACCTACAAGTGAAATATCTTATTCTTTTTAACTCTGCGATTTGAATCTAAAGAACTGCAAACTCTGTTTTCTTCCCCCGGTTCATGAGAGCTGACGATTAAACAAGTTATTCTCTTTTTTCTCGATCACTAGATCCTTTAACTTCCAGTCCTTCACCAAGGGATGTCTACTTCCAGTCTCACGAGCTGGACTTCTTCACCATCTCCTGGACACCTGGTGACCTTACCGATGTAACCGGCTATCTGGTAGCATACACAGCTGGAAGCTCTGGCTTCCAGGACACTATTGACGACCGTACAGCGACTACAATTACTCTTCAGGATGACACCTTGGTAGGCGACCCACCAACTGGTGTTTTGGTAGTCCCTTTCGTAGCACCTTCAGACATGACAGCTGGCAGGGTAAATACAAGCTACCTTGTACAGGCTGTTATTCCACCTGATACAGGTTTGTATTTAAACTTTAATTAAACTTTATCCATGCATTCAGCGAATTGTGAAAAAGGCAAATCAGTACAGATCTTTCATTTCAACTAAAAAGAATTTCATTTATGAAAAATGATTTACAGAAATTCACAGTCAAGGTTTAGAGGATGAATACAGCATAAAATAGCCGGGCGGCAATTTTGTGATAACCATCCCAAGTAAAAGAAAAGTAAATCCCATCTGCACATGCATTATCAGTCGTTGTACTATTCAAATAATATTGATTCGTTCAAATTCAAAAGAATTGAACCCACTCAACAGTTTGTAAAGAGTCGATGATTTATAGCGAGCCTGCTGCACACGAGTTATCATTTTGCTGAGGTAGGACTACGTCACTTGCTAGCACTCTCTTTGACCACCATGTGAGAGTAAAATAGTACAAAAAAAGAAATTAAAAAATGCACAGTGCAAACAAATGATATGCTCGCTTAATTTTGTGATTGTCATCAATCTCCAAATTTCAGCTTTGCCACCTGCTCCTACGAGTGCTACTGTTCGGAAGATATCAGGAACCAGCTACGAGCTTAACTGGGTCAGCGCTCCTGGTGTGGATGGATATGTCATCTCATATGCTACGACCACAGGAGATGAGGTATCTAGTGTAGGTGTGCCTCTGGGTAGGACGTCAGAACAGATCACGAATCTCACGCAGAACACGGACTACACGTTTTTCCTGTACAGCCAGAAGAATGGTCTTAGAAGGCGTGCAAATTTGACAACGCTTCCACCAGGTACTGTAGGCAGGGCAAGGATTAGCTCGATATTTTTGACATGTGGAATATTCAAAGATCAAATATTTGATTCTTTCCATTCACATTTTATTGGTATAACCCACCTAACTATGAACACTTTGATACTTTTTGAAAAAAAAAAACCCAAACACTTTTGCTGCATTCACATAACGGTATTGCTTCCCCCCAAATGATTGAGGAACTAAGAAAGAATATGACCGTGACTTAAAAACCCACATGATTTTGTATTTGCAAGGTCAAATGGTAAATAGAATTATATCAACAATTACCCATTATTCTGCCATCAATATTTAAAAACCGTTTGATACGAAATTCGTTTTCGCATTGAAAGCATAATGCTGGAGTACTAAATCTCGCACCACCAACAGATATCCGGACATCAAATTTATCAGTAAATTCTACTGCAAACACCATCACTATTTCATGGCCGGCTGTTCAAGGGAATATCTTGTATCAGATTTCCTACACCGACCCTAATGGAGTTCTTTTCCAGACTGCTACAACTTCTGAAACTATTACATTGACGGGTCTCCTTGAAGGCACTTCTTACAACATTAGTGTTCGTTCTTTTACCAATACACAGCCAGAAGAAGTCGGTACAGTTATTGCTACTACCATGACCACAGGTATGTTTATTTTAAAAAAATTTTATTTACTACAAAAATTGTTGGGAGAAGCGATGATTTTTATCACTTTCACATGACTTGTGTTTAATGTAAATTGATTTATTTGTTTTCGCTCCAATAAAACAGAAACGACACAGTAATGTCAACATTTTTATTGGAAATCCATTGAGACAGGACATAAAATGAAGACTATATTCATAACTTTTCAATGGTAGTTTGAACAATTATTTGAACTGAGACTTTGATAGATCCCTTCCTATTTTTTGTAGACCTATATCGTTATTAAAAAGATTCCTTGTATATCTTCCCACCTTTGATATCTACCTGACATTGATCTATGGTCAATTCAAACAAAAGCTACCTTAATGAAGATTATGAATCCAGTTGTGTTTCTTCTGAAGATTTAGTAGATAGGCTATAATTTGTGTGTTTGTTGTACCATGTCGCTAATTCCTGTTAAAAATATTGATAAAGAGATATAACAGAAAGTAGAATCAAATATGAGTCTATATTTGATTCTATTGTATTTATTAGGTATACAGTTGAAAAGAAATATTAAGCAGAATGTAAACGTCTTTAGCTCTATAGCAAACATCTTATTCTGTCTTATCACTTTCCTGCTTTAAAACTATACGTTTTCGAATATTACTTACCTCTGCCAATACTATACACTGCAATACAATGCAAAGTAATACGAGACAATACGAATAGCCCGATGAGGGTACACATGATAAATAAAACCATTTTAGTTTTGTGTACATGTATTATGATAAGTTCCACTTCATTTCTTCTATAATTTCTTGAGTCGCAGTCAGGCCTTATTTTTTGACTCATTCTAGGTCCAGCGAACTTGTAAGAGAGGGAAATATATTAATCTTTCTAGGTCCAGTGATTGGTACTTGGGTTTATCTAAGATAATATGTAAGAGAGGGAAATATCATATTAATCTTTCTAGGTCCAGGGATTGGTACTTGGGTTTATCTAAGATAATATGTAAGAGAGGAAAAATCATCTTAATCTGTTGCGATTCTTAAAGAAGACAGTCTGGAACACTAACATCATGCCTAGAAACTCACCTATTTCAACAGATGTGTAATTACTGACTTCATAGGAGGTCCCTGGGTATTTGAATTGGACTTAATAGAAACATGGGGCAACATGAATGATATGAACCATCCAGTGATTTCATGCTCTCAATACAAGAGTTATCATACGGTCCATTGCTCATTAGAATGTTGCCAAGATGGTATAACAAGGTACGAGTTTCTATGTCCATGATTTTCCTTCTGTGGAACTGCGGGTAGTACCATAGTACTGGCCGTTTAAAGAATGTTCTTCTACAGTCAGATATGTATTCAATAAAGCCATAGTCGGATTTGCACACTGCGAGTGTCCATATTAAAACTTTAACATAGGAAGTTGGACATTTATTGCAGCCCATATTACAAAAAAAGAGTAAAAATATTGATACATGATTCACGTAATATTTTCTTGTCGGAAGGTTCCTCAGATACTACACCACCCGTTGTGATCTGTCCCTCGGACATCATCGAGGTAGTTGAAATAGGATCTACTTTTGCAGAGATAAATGTTCCACTACCTACAGCCACCGATAACTCGGGTACTGTGGTCTTTGTGAGTTCAAACCTGCCAACGAGAAATCAATTCCAGATTGGAACAACATCAGTGACATACACCTACAGAGATCTAGCTAACAACCAAGCATCTTGCACTGTATCTGTCACTGTGTCCTCAGGTAAGAAGATTGCAGCTAGAGCTAAGTGACTCAACTTATTTGATGTGTGGTGATAGAGTCATGTTAATCATCTATGCATTTTTTTTAATGGAAAATGTTGGTAAGAGAAATGAGGCCTCCACTACCTTTAGGTCTTGAATATAATATCACGTAATATTTTCTTGTCGGAAGGTTCCTCAGATACTACACCACCCGTTGTGATCTGTCCCTCGGACATCATCGAGGTAGTTGAAATAGGATCTACTTTTGCAGAGATAAATGTTCCACTACCTACAGCCACCGATAACTCGGGTACTGTGGTCTTTGTGAGTTCAAACCTGCCAACGAGAAATCAATTCCGGATTGGAACAACATCAATTTCATACACCTACAGAGATCTAGCTAACAACCAAGCATCTTGCACTGTATCTGTCACTGTGTCCTCAGGTAAGAAGATTGCAGCTAGAGCTAAGTGACTCAACTTATTTGATGTGTGGTGATAGAGTCATGTTAATCATCTATGCTTTTTTTTTAATGGAAAATGTTGGTAAGAGAAATGAGGCCTCCACTACCTTTAGGTCTTAAATATAATATTTGGGCACATAGTAAGAGATATGTAGTTCTCTTTTATTTTCAGTGAGTGGGGGTTGTATATTTTAGTGTGGAATCGGTGGGATCAACCCTGCAAGCTGGAAATGGATTCCCGACTGGAGTGACGGTGGTGACATACAGAGATCTAGCTGACAACTAAGAATCTCAATTCAAGACATTCTACTATTATAGTCTTTAATACATTTACATGTATTTCATTTTCCCAATATAGAGGCAACGATATAAATTGGGACCTGTCTTCCAAACATCATATATCGTCAGGCATTTGGTCTGCTCTGATAGTAATCACTGTTACACCTCGTATGGCCTTTAATAACTCTGACATTGGGAAACTTGTGAATTCTGTTCTTGTATATGAATTTACTGCGCGACTGGCGTAACAAATTTTATTTACACATCCATGGGAGGGGTTAATTGATAACCAGTCATATTGTGACTTACTTGCATGCAGTGGTGATTGCAGTAGGGAAACCCTTTAAATGGATCATTTGAAGACTTGTAAAATTGATCAGATAATTTTATTTGTCCTCAAGGGTAACAAAGCTAACGTTGAAACCTCATTTTCACTTGTATTTTTCAGTTGATATTACGCCGCCAGTTGTGACATGTCCAGCCAATGTCTTTGAAACGGTTGCGGCGGGAGTGTCTAGTCAGTCAATAACATTCCCGAGTACTGCTACTGCAGCAGACAACTCTGGAAGTGTAACCCTCGTTAGCACAATCCCCCCTTCTGGGAGTGCGTTTTCAGTAGGAACTACACCCGTGACATATACGTATACCGATCCATCCGGCAATTTGGGTTCTTGTACATTCGATGTCACTGTCATCATAACGGGTGAGTTAACTAAAGAAAAGATGGTAAAGGCACATAACGTTGGTGCAATAGAGATACTATCGTCCATTGCTCATGAGAACTTTCTCGAGTCTGTAAGACCACCTACCAATTTCGTCAAAGCCTACTATGCTTTTTAATCGAAACTGTGGGTCGTGCCACCATTGGAAGAAATCCTCTACATCCAGATTCGTAATCATGGTAATCATGGTAATAGTATCTCTACTGTGGCAATATGCTTCATATGTGAACTATTACACAGGAAATAAGAATTTCTTTCAATTAAGACATTAAAAAAAAAAAAATATATATATACTGATAAATAATCCACACAATGTTTTCTTGTCTAAAGTTTCATAAGATACTACAGCATCCGTAGTAGTCTGTCCCCAGAATATCATCCAGACAGTTGAAATAGGAACTACCTTTGCAGAGATAAATGTTTCGAAGTTGTCCAGTTGCTTTGACCTTTAGGAGATTCGAAAAACGTGGTATATTTACATCTTACAAACGACCACTCAGTAAACTGCAGCTCTGCCTCACACAAACATTATTCAAAGCAAATTTCATCTTCCAAACAAAAGGGGATAACATCATTCCTGGCTTTGGACTTCATCAAAGAACATCATTCAAACACATATCATCCTTTAAAGAAAAGAGCATTACATCATTGAAATTCATGCAAGAAATGCTCTGTCACCTCGGCACTCTTCGAAACACATTGCATCTTCAAAAGAAATGGAGACTTTGGTGTTGGAAACAATGCAATTTGCAACATTTCACTTCTGACTTTGTCCTATATTCAGGAGTACTGCACATTCCATGAGTGCATAATCACAGAAAATGGCACATCGTTGTAAAGAGGAATAATCAAGCTTTTCAATGATACCAGTTTCATTTTTCATAGATCAGTAACAAGAAATATATCATCCCTCAAACTTGAATTGCAGAACTTTTTCGAGGGGTTTATATTTAGGCACATAGACAGAGCTATGTATTTTTTTATTCTGTATTCAATGAGTGAGGGATTGTAAGGGCTGATGAGCTCCGCTAAGAGCTCTTTGGTTCTCGACGTTTCGATCCGTCTGCTTTGATCATCTTTATGAGAATGGCTACAGCATGTATGTGTGTAATTGGGTTTTACAGACGTGTATCAATCAGATATGATTATTTTCGTCTGGGACCGACCTTTATTGTCACTTGAATTATTTTCTTCCATTTGAAGTCAGTGCGCTATTGGTGCAACATTTTTTTTTACAGGGGAGGAGTTATTGATAACCAGGAATCTTACGACTGACTTGCATGCAGCGGTGACAGCAGCAGAAAAGCCCTTTATGTAGATCATTTTTTTACTCTAGAAGTTGAGCAGATATATTTGATATCAAGGGTAAAGCTAACTTGAAAATTTGCTATTTCACTTTTATTTTTAGTTGATATTACGCCGCCAGTTGTGACCTGTCCACCCAGCGTCTTTGAAACGGTAGCAGCTGGTGCGACCAGTGCATCCATAACATTCCCTAGTACAGCTACTGCGACGGACAACTCTGGCAGTGCCACCCTCGTGAGCCTGATTCCGCCATCTGGAAGTCCATTTCTTGTAGGAACTACACCCGTGACATATACGTTTAGTGATCCATCCGGTAATCTTGGTTCTTGTACATTCAGTGTCACTGTCTCAACAGGTGAGTCAACTTTAACCTGATGACTACTGAATTCTCTCATCCTCATAGGCTCAATACAGGGACCATCCGGTACCTTTAGGCAAAGGGTTAATAAAGGGAATATGCAAAACTGTACATTACATTAGAGTGTTTGATTTCTTCATGGTTAAACTGTGGCAGAAAGAAACACCTCAGCGTTCACGTGGTTCTATGATATTGCTATTTCCATTTTTAAGATAGATAATCATTATTTATTTGAAGAGAGAAATGATATCGATAATAGAAAACCCTTGAAAAATGAATGGTACACTGCATCCATACAAGAGAAAACGAGAGAGAGAGAGAGAGAGAGAGGGGGGGGGGGGGGGGGGGAGGAGGTTCAAGCAAGTTAAGACGAGAAGTTCGACACAACAGTTATTATTTTGGGAAAAATATTTCAGTTAGGTAATTCATTAAAGACATGTATCATATATCGACATATTGACTCTTTTGTTATTTCATGAAATTATAAACATGCCCCTATTCTTAACCCATAGACGCCCAACCATCAGGCATAACAGTGATTTCTGTCACTCAAAATTCTATAACTATATCCTGGCCACCCGTTGATGCGAATATCATCTATCAGATCTTCTACCCAGTGCCTGGAGGAATTCCACTTCAGATTGCTTCCATCTCTGAAACTATTAACTTGACTGGTCTACTTGAAAACACCCTCTATAACATCACCGTTCGTGGAAACACCAATACGCAACAAGTGCATGTTGGATCAAGACTAATCTCGACGTGTATGTTTCTATCTTTTAACATGAAATACTAATGATAATAGTTACATTACATTTTGTACAGGTCTTAATACTACCCACCTAAGCACTTTTACTTATAATTAATATTCCATGGTCAATGGGATCTCAGCAATTGCTATTCCGCGCATAGTGTCCCGCCTCTCCACTCCACTAAAGAGCATTTCAGTCAGTCGACTTGACATACGAGTCAAACACAAATAACGTTCGCACTTACACACTTGGGTAAAGAGAAGCAATAAAGTGCTTTGCTAAAGGACCCAATTGCCTGCCGGATATCGAAACAATGACCTTCGCATTTCAATCATTTCTATCAAGATTTTATACAACTAGAATACGAAACCCGTACCCTAACTACTCTTCCATGGGCTTACGGGCACTGTTCCAAATATCAACTTTCCAGTAAAGAAATTTTGCAATCGAGAGAAGCGAGCGAGTTTAAAATTTTAGTTAATTGATTTGGTAATAAATGTTATGCTAGATAAGATATACAAATTCAAATAGAGCATCGCACTGCCCGAATATGAGCATGGCGGTTGGTAATTTCAAAATTCTAGGAAGGGAGGGGAGAGGGGGGGGGGGGGGGGGGGGCTGCTGATTTCCAGAAATCGATACAGTCGTACATAAGACCATTCTGAAATCCTTACTTCATTTTTTTCCCTCCATAGTACCATCGGATACAACAGCGCCTACGGTAACCTGCCCACCCGACCTTATTCGGACTGTTGAACTGGGAACAACCAATGCAGAGATCATTATTACAGAACCCACGGTTACTGATAACTCTGGTACTGTGGAACTAGTCGGTTCAACCCTGCCGGGTGGAAATCGATTCCCAATTGGAGTAACAACGGTGACATACACCTACAGAGATCTAGCCAACAACCAAGCATTTTGCACTGTATCCGTCACTGTGGATTTAGGTAAGTAGGCCTATTGAATGCTTATAGAAAAAGTTATAATAATAATATTGTGCTCTTGTCCACCTAGGGGATGCATAAAGCCCACCGCACACTATACGATCAGACTGTGATCCGATTTTCGGATAAATTCGATTGAATAAGGAAATTTAAATGACTATAATTTTCCTGATTTAGGTTCTGAATAACGATATGAATACTAAAATCGGAATTTTTGACCATTGCAAGCCTATCCTTCTGGAAGTAAAGGCAAAATTTGGTTAAAATCGTAGACAATCGCACAAATGGTCTGACGTCACTACGATTCGGAGTCGATTTGGCTTCTCTTATTACAAGGAGGCTTGCAATACTCTGAAATCTCGATTTTATTATTCATGTGACCATTCAAAACCTTGATCGTTAAGATTTTATGTATTTGAAAGTTCCTGTCAAATGCTATTATGAATTCTTCCAAAATCGGATCGCATCCAGATCGTGTAGTGTGCGGTGGGCTTAAGGATTACTATTTCTCTGGCTGAAAGCATCCAAGGAATTACTTCCAACCAGATACCCACTTGATATACTTGGGTTTAGAGTGGCAAATTCAGATTAATATCTTGCGCTGAAAACATCCAAGAAATCACTTCCTACAAGACATCCACTTGCTACACTTTGGATCAGAGTGTCAAGTGAAGATTAATATCTTGGCAAAGGACATTAGTGCCGTGGCTTGGACTTGAACTGCGAACAATGTGATCCACAGTTCGATGACGTATTCACTCGATCACGATATACCTTTACATGATATCAATGTTTTAAGAGACGCCTAGTACTAGTATTGTCGTCTAATTCCACACACATTGTATCCGACAGAAAGTTATGTATGTGTATAAAGATGTATACATATATTGAACTGAATCGAGTTGAATAACCGCAGAGAAAAAGCATATATATTCTTATATGTATAAAAAAAACTGAAGAAGATTTTTAGCCACGAGGATGACCAAGGCAACTTTGAAATGTATTATTTCCTTTCACATTTTACAGTTGATACTTCCCCGCCTTCCGTGGTATGTCCACCAACTGTCTTTGAAACGGTTGCTCCTGGTGTATCTAGCGTGTTGATAACCTTACCTAGTGCCACTGCTAGTGATATATCTGGCATTGCTACTCTTGTGAGCACAAACCCGCCTTTTGGGAGTCCGTTCCCTGTAGGAACTACAACCGTGACATATACGTATAGCGATCCAAACGGCAATGAGGCATCGTGTACATTCGATGTCATCGTCACTGTTTCAACAGGTAGGCTGAATAGACAAATCTTGAATAAAAAGGAAGCAGGGTCGGTGTAACTGAAACGTTACAACAGGTAGGCGTAATAGACAAATCTTGAATAAAAAGGAAGCAGGGTCGGTGTAACTGAAACAAAATGCACCATTGCATGCAAGTAACTCCTATAACAGGAAATCGTGAAGATTTAGTAAAGGATTAAACATACTAAAAATAAAAAAGTATGACATTGCTTTAAAAAATCTGCTTCCTCATTTCAGACTCAACACGTTCTGATTTATACCGTCGACCCAGTATATTAAAGTTTCGCTACTCTATCGCAATATATCAAAGAAAACGGTCACCTCAAGGTGTTTTTGTATCCTTTTTTTTATTTGCTTGTACGACACGTGTTTCGGCGACAGTTACTCTGCGGTCAATTTTCTACACTTGGCGAATTCCTAACTTCATCCCTGTTCCAAACGTTATTAATAAACCAAACCCTAAACCTAACATTAAACCCATTTGCAACCCTAACCATAAAATAAAGCCCGGTCGTCGGAATATATGTCGGGTTACCCTTTAGGTTACATAACGGATAGGGTACGGGAACGTTTATGTCATCAGTGTATCAATGTTGAACTGACTCTAGTGTAGATGTCTCAAGGTCCAAGATCATGAACCTTTGGATTCTCATGAAATATTGGAAGATACATACATGTATAGTTATTTCATTGTGGACATCTAAAATTGATAACATTTTTAAAGTGGTGACTTTTACACATTTAAATTCCTAGGCACCCAGCCCTCAATAACAGTGGTTTCTGTCAGTCGAGATTCTATTACTATATCCTGGCCAGCTGTTGAAGGGAATATCGTATATCAGATCTTCTATACTGACCCTGATGAAACTCAGTTTCAGACTGCTTCACTCTCTGAAAATGTTACCTTGAATGGTCTACTAGAAGGCACGTCTTATAACATCACCGTTCGCGGTAATACAATTACAGGACCAATGGATGTTGGAACAAGAGTTGTATCAACGTGTACGTATATTTCTTCATTCAAATTGAAAAAAATTAATCAGTATTCGAATTCAAAAATTCTTTTAGTTTGCAGTTAGAGTCAAATCCATGAAAATGAATCATTTCCAAATTTCTCTCCATTAAAAATATGTAACGCGGTTGAATTTGTCCAAAATAGAATCATTGTGAAATTCAGATTTGCTATTAATCTAAGACAGTTATTGTTCTTGATATACTCACCAATATAAATTATCAGTCCATTCAGACACATACTAGTAGTTTACTCACTTTTTGCTTCGAAGTTCATTCCTTGAATTCGTTTTTCCCCTTAGCTTCGTCCGATACGACGCCTCCTGTTGTGGCATGTCCCCAAAACATTACTCGGACAGTCCAACTTGGAACTGCGAGTGTGACAATAGATATTCCAGTTCCTTCTGCATCTGATGATTCTGGCACGGTGCAGCTTGTGGATTCCAACCTGCCACTAGGAAACCAATACCCACTTGGAGTAACAAATGTCGCCTTTACCTTTGCGGATCCGTCAGGAAACACGGCATCCTGTTTGCTTACGGTCACTGTTGTAGCAAGTAATACATTTATGAACTTAATAACTTCTGAAAGTTGCCACCTGTAATTATTTCCCCATAATGCTCATGTGTTAAAAATGAGAAATTAAAAAATTATGAAAAATAAGCGCTATAGCAATGGCACCATTCAAACTTGTGTCTTGACTAGTCATACAATTTCCTTGACTTCCTGAAAATATGAAGCTCGGTGTTTTCAGCGTTTTTTCTCTCTACATGGGCTGCAACTTAGACTAACCACAAACCTAGTCTAAGCTACAGTGGTCACGAGGTTTCTTGTGCTGCTAATAAAATCCCCATAAAATTCCACTGGGACCAACTCTTGCACTCTCATGGGCCTGATCTGAGCCAGTAATTATCCCTCTTTAGGCACAATTGAAAAAAAGTGTTAAAATATGTATCATTGATTTTATAAGATTTTTTTGTACAATGACATCCAAGGGGAAATTACCGAAAATGAATGGATCTAATTACAGGCGTGTGGCCTTCAACTGGTAGAATTCTTTTAAATTATCAATGAACAGCGCTATCTTACGGTCATTCCTAACTTAAGATTATAATTAGAGATTAGTTGCATTACTTTAACAATTTTTAACAAGCTTCTACAAGGGAGAAGGTTGCATGATGTGGAAATGAGATGCACAGATGTTTTTCCTAAATCCTGTTAAAAGATGGCGCTATTTAGGAGGTTGAGTTTAAGGCAGCTTTAAAAAGGCAACAACCGCTTTATTGTTTAGAGGCCCGAGACTAGTATTGAAGAAATATATATATTACTTAGTTCCTATAAAGGTATGTGTATAAGTCCGTGACCCGTTTAGAATAAATATGCTATAAACTGGGCGTTGTGACGTGCGCCTGTAATCCAGCTAACACTGGAAGTTATAAACCGATTCAACGGACCCCGAGTCACGTCTTTCGGATGGTGACGTTAAAGGTCGGTCCCAGACGTAGATAATCCTATCTGATTGATACACGTCTGTAAAAACCCAATTACACACACACACACACACACACACACACTCTCTTTATAAATTATGTTATAGGTCCTTGACAACTTTATATAGAAGGAATATGCTATTTACTAACTTCTTTAAATAGTACGTTATGGATATGTCATTTACTGTTTTCAAAATATCGCTAATAAGGCCCACGATTAAATTCAAATATTTTTGCTTTTCATTCTGGAATCAAGAAGTAGATGTGAATCTTGGTTAATTAAGCCCACCGCACATTATACGATCGGTCTGCGATCCGATTTCGGAAGAAAATGTAATAGCATTTGATATAGACATTTAAAGAAATTAAATATTTTTGACCGAGGTCCTAATTAGCCATATAGATAGTAAAATCCAAAATATGGTCTATTACGAGCTTTCTAGTCGGAGGAAAGGCCAAATCGGCTCCGAGTCGTAGTGACGTCAGAGCAGTCTTGCGATTGATTGAAACTGATTTGGCCTTTATTCCGGGTATATTAGGCTGACATAAAAAAAACCCTATGTTTAGTATTCTTATTATTGGACAGAATCTTAATGAGGTAGATTTTATTTGTTGAAATGCCTGTATTTAATTATATTGCGATTTATTTCCAAAATCGCATCGCAGTCAATCGTATAGTGTGCGGTGGGCTTTAACCATTTCCATCTCTTTTTTGTTGAGGAATTTTCGTCACTTTCCATTCACAGTTACCCCAGCAACAGGTGTAATGGTCGATTTTGTCTCTCCCGATTCCATCACTCTATCCTGGCCGGTCGTTCCATCCAATCTCCTCTATCAGATTCTCTACACTGACCCCAATGGAAATCAGTTCCAGACTACCACAACCAATGAAACTGTTACCTTAACTGGCCTACTTGAAGGCACTCCTTATAACATCATCGTTCGTGGTTTCAACAATTCAGGACAGGTGGACGTAGGCTCTGTAATCGCAACCACATGTAACTATCATTTCATTCATGTATAGTCATTCTCTTTTTTATGGGTTTTGTAAATGGTTTGGATTTATGTTGATCTTATGGATACTCTTTATCGGCAAACGTTGTTGAAACACGTAACCGACGTATCTTGTTTATAACAAAGAATACTAATTTTATAAAAAACAAATTGATATATCATGGGTTAAAAAGATATTGCTTTTCTTTCACTTATGAAGCAAAAACTTCTTGTAGAATTTGAATATTTGAGCTAATACGAGGTGAAATATATGTTCCTTCAATTAAGGAACGCCAAATTATTCTCGCATTAAATATCAACTAACATTTGTGCATGCGCTTGTGTGAGTTTGTGTGTGTGTGTGAGAGCGTGTAGTCAATATTTTTGTATGTAATGCCTAACAGTATACATGTATCATTTCTTTGACTTCGAACAGCTACAGGCACAGGTACTACAACATGCAGTAGCGCACCTTGTGCAAACCTTGGGACATGTGTCAATGTTTTGAATGGATTCAGATGCATTTGTCGAGCAGGCTTCACTGGTACTCAGTGTGAATTAAGTATGTACATGTATCGTTTATAGTTTGGTCTTGGATGCCTAAAACACTGTTCGAGTATGATACATCCAGAGGCACATGTTTGATTGACTAGTTGGCAATCCTTTTGCTTTGAATTTCCTGATAAAACTAAAGGTTACTTGAAGGAGAATCAGCTGAAAAGTAAAACAAAAGAACGAACGAAAAAAAAAAAAACACACACAAAAAACACACACACAAAAAAACAACAACAAGAAAACAAAACAGAAAGCCATTTCATTAGCATATAAATTTGATGGGTAATAGTTTTGTTTAGAAGCAATATTTAAGATGAAAAACGTCGCTTTCAAGTCATGTTTGATTATCTTTCTTGGAAACATATCTTTTCTTACAATTTACGCATCAATTTAGCGTCCTTACAACAAAGTGTCTTGTTTTTTTTTTGTGATTGTTTAAAATCATATCATGATGATTACACTCTGACAAAGGTCTATGGCCGAAACTCTAGTGAATTGATTTTGTTGCACCGTTTTTCTACTTTGAGTCTTTTCCGGTTTTTTCTCATTGATTCATACACTGACGCAGAACTCTATTTCTTCCTCCTTTTTTTATACTACATCCTAGATATTGAGTAAATATTTATCACAGAATATATATTCATTTTCATGTATCCGGATTTGAAAGTCAAGGTATGAATAATTCAAATGAAAGGCCGAATCCCAAAATCATTTGTAGAGGAAAAAATATTTTTGAATCTTAATGATATATTGTGTTTCCACCCCGTCTATATACAGATCCCTTGGGTGCATCACTCACTGTCTCTGATCTGGGAATTGATTTCATCACCTTGACTTGGGATAACGATCCCACACAGAATATTTTGTCATACATCCTGACTCTCACTGATGCAACTGGTACCAATGTAGTAGTTCCTGAGCAGCCCCTAGCTCCAGAGCCAACCCTCTCTTATCGGTTCACGGGGCTCCAGCCTGGTACCCAGTATACAGTGGACGTAGACGTAGTAGTCGGTTTCATAAGAAACCAGTTCGCTTCAGAAACTTTCTACACTCGTAAGTTCTAAAAAAATCTGTATCAATGTATTTAATGGAATTCTGATTAAATGATTACAGTGTTTGATTATGAACTTAATTGCAATAATTGTATTTTCACTTTTTTTTTGCTTCTAAAGAATCAATATTATGATAAATCAATTAAGAGCAAAACTAGCTTTAAAGTTCCATAGGGCACATGTTTATGGTGTTTCCTTCATGATTCCTAACTCCAAAGTCACACCACCAAACCGACCGATAACCGACAAAATTATGGTCATTGGTAGGAAACGCAATGTTTTGTTCGGTCAGTTGTCAATCAGATGTCGTTCTCGTCGGTATGACGGGGTGCAAATGATGAAACCGCTGTTTACAATTGATTTGCCTCCCATAGGACCCAAGCCACCAGAGAATATCGTCCTGTACACGCTTAGCAATGCGGCCGCTCTCTTAAGATGGGATCCTCCTTCTTCTCCTGACAACTACTTCGAGGGTTATCTCGTCGCTTCTCAGGACCTATCAACTGGGGCCATCAACTTGCAGACCACTCTTCCGTCTACGGCTGGAAGCTATGTTATAAATGGGCTGCAGAATGGTGTACCTTATGACTTTACAGTTCTCTCCACCATTGGCCCCTCTACCACCAGTCCCTTTACAGAATTCCCATTGATCACTCTCGGTGAGTATTTTCTTATTTCCGCCCTTGCATATAATTTAGAAAGCTTGTATAAGGAGATTGGCACTACTGATATATGCAAAGATAACAAGCATTTAGTCACAGTTATGAAGTGTTTAGGAACAAGATTGGCAAGGCCATAGAAGCCTTCTTAGTTAATCTGGAGATTCGAAACATTTAAGTGTAATATGTTTTTCTTGTGGAAGATAGGCTGCAGAACAATTTAGGGGGAAGGAAGGAGAAAATGAGGTCGACCAAAGAAAGATGGAGAGATTGCATCAATGAAGATAGAAGAATAGTTAATCTAGAGTTGGCTACGGATAGAGTTAGATGAAGAATGGTATCAAGAAAACCTGACCCCATAAATGAGAAACACTGGGAAATGATGAGGAAAATGGTGATAATGATGAAAATGAGGAAGTTTCGCCAGTATAATAAAACGATACCATTTTAAAAATAAAGTATTACCCCTTACTCTACAGGTGCACCAGCAAATGTGAGCGTGGGGGCGGTAACGGCTCAGGAACTGGAGGTCGTCTGGACCGTCCCACAAGTCTACGCACAGTCCTATGTAGTTCATCTATTCACCGAGAATGGCACGGAGGAACACAGCCGGACCGTTGGTGTCGGAAACTCGTCCGTGGTCTTCCAGAATCTAACTCCTGATACGGTGTATCTAGCTGTTCTCGAGACCGTGTCGGCCTCCTCACAACTGTCTTCCGTTTCCGGATGGGATTTAGCAAGTACAAGTAAGACTTAGTGTTAGTTTGAAAGATAAGAATATGACTCTACATGTCGAAATCTGCATTTCATTTAGTATCACAAACAATAGGCTATTATCGTAATTATTACTTATCAAACAAACAATGATTTTAAACCAATATGTGACGCCCAGAGGCTATCCACCATCATGAAATATTGTATTATAACTAGATAAGTGTAGTAATCGCTACATGCATTTAGTATTCCATATACACCTGTACAATCAAACATTGGTTCCAGAGACGCATCTCAACCCTTTAGATGTAGATCTTTTTACATAATCCTTTATAAATGCCGTCCGGGAAATGAACGCGCAATGGCTGAAAAGGTATTTTTAAGCCAACCGATTTTGAACAAAATGATGCGTACACACTGTAATGATGAGTGACTTGAAAGTGCCCTCCACTGCAGTGTGGCTGTTCACCTTATCAATGCATTTACCCACAAATTCCCCAAATATTGTTCTCTCAGATATTGTGTCGGGTTCAACTGTGATTGTGGTAAGCACGGACTCCATTACGGCGACCTTGTCATGGGCTTTCGTCCCTACAGCCACGGGCTATGTGATATCTTACATCAGCCAAAGTGGTGCAGACACTGGAACGTTCACCTTAGCCTCATCTGTTCCCGTTGCTACTGTGCCAGGTCTACAACCTGATACAACATATACATTCTCTGTGGTAGCAACCAGTGATACAACGGTGACTAATGTGGGAACCGCTGTCGGTACTACAAGTAAGAATAGATTGGTGATTTCACTGGAGTTTTTTTTTTAGTCAAGTGTTTATGTTTCTTCATATCGATCAAATTGCTCTGAATAATAATGATAATGATAAAGATGATGATGATAATAATAGTAATAATAATGATAATAATAATAATAATAATAATAATAATAATAATAATAATAACAGAAATAAATAATTAAATAGTCACTGATAATCATCCATTATTATTCTGATTTTCTTAACTTAGTAGGCAAGATGATACAATAATTTCCATTCCAGAACCAGGTTTAGATTTGTGTTCAATCTTCCATGTAAGAAGCTACAAATTTGAATTTAAGATCAAAGAACAATCTAGTAAAACATTCCTTCACTTCTAATACAAATACAGCCTTTTTCACGGAGGTGGTAATTGGTGATGTAGCATTCAATGCCATCATGCTATCATGGACCAGCGTTCCTGACGTCCTCCTTTACCAGGTTTCCTATCAGGACCAGAATGGGCTTGGTGGGCAGACTGGGGCAGTTTCTAACACCACAACCATCACTGGACTGAGCCCTACCACCACGTACAATATTATGGTCGTCGCTTTGACACCCGGGGGACAAGTTGATGTGGGTTCTGCAACAGTCACAACGGGTAATGCTCTTTCAGTGTTTTATACAGGAAGTAATTTCAAAGGTATTTCAGTAAACATCAAACAATACCTGTTCAGCGTATTTGACATTTTGCTTGTCTTTGTTGTTTGTAGCATACATTATGAACTTAATTATAATGGGATTAATTTATTTCTCTGCCAGTAAGGTTTGCAAAATTCTTCTGGATTTCTTAAGGAATATAATGTCTTTTAATATTTTGTCATATTTTTAACCCTCAAGCAGGCCTGTGTCATTTCATCATACCTCTGTTAAATGATTTCTAATACCTTTATAGACAAGCTCGATATTCTTGATTACTTATGCCCTGTTGTGCAGTAACTTATCTTCGAATGTTACCAGTACAATGAATCTGGTATTTGTTTTGTTGCAGAATTAGAATCAACAGTTGCAATTATAACCATCACGTCAGACACTGCCGTCCTTATTTGGAGCCCCCTCCAAGGTGCTCTGGTCTACTCAGTCGCTTACACCGATGGGATCAATACATTCGTTGACCAGACGTTTGGTCCTACAGCAGAAATCACTGGTCTGACGCATAACACCACATATGTATTTTCAGTGGAGGGTTTTGGGCAAGGAGGCGAGATGAACCTTGGATCTATATCTGCAACTACAGGTATCAGCAATTTAAAGGCTTTAATGCATTCAGGCCAATTGCTCACCTTTAGTGGTTGGCTTATTCTTGGTTGGGTAGCCTAATTAGCCTAATGCATTTGAGCAGGGATTTTTAAGGATGAAAATTAGTGCATGAAATCTTTGATTTAGCAATGCGTTCAAAAACTTCAAATCATTGGGTTTTCCCGTGCAAAATACATATAAATTGTTCATGTGATAAAAGTGGTCCTACACGAAATACAAAAATTCACCCAGTACACAATATGTACAAACTTGAACGCTATTTTTACTGATGAGACAACCGTAGGTAAGTCAGACCATGTTTTTTTTTTTCATTTTTATTTCTTTCCCTTTTCACATAATTACATACAAATTATATCATACATTGAAATTAATCACATAATCAAATACAAATTATCATACATTGAACAAATTATATCATGCATTGAACGCAAAGTATACAAGTAAATCATATAAATGGACTTAAAAGTCTCAAAGGTAAGATGTGCTTCATCAAAATTAGAAAACATAAAAAATAAAAGCAGGGATAGGCACCTAATCACACACAAATTATATCATACATTAAACAAAATGTAGGAATGTACATGTACATCATTCATTTTGGATTTAAAAGTCTTAAGATGTGCTTCTTCCAAATTTGAAGAAAAACAAAGTCAGGGGAAAAGGCACCTATACCCAAGAACGAACTTACATTAAAAAAAAAGAAGTATTATTTTATTCATTTCTTTTCAGTGAAATCAACAGAAATACAAAATAGAAACATTACATTCTTGATCTGTGAAAAGGGAATTGTTGTTACAGTTTCACACACATGCGCCCACACACCCACATCCACCCTCACACACACTCAGCCACACACATGCCCACGCACGCACGCACAAACGTGCCCCCATAGCCATGTCTGCCTCTATTGTTCATGTTTTCTTATCACTAGCCGTGGACCTCTGCGCTTCTTCCCCCTGTCAAAATGGAGCACAGTGTACAGACGAGGGATTTAGTGTTACCTGTCAATGCGAGGTCGGATATTTTGGGACATTCTGTGAAGCAGGTGAGACGAATATCAGAAAGGTAACTTTAGAATATCACAAGCTTACGAATGAGTGAGGGATCGGATTTAATTTATCCTTCATTAACCGTTTAAGGCACCATTAGGGCATCATTTTGACATTATCAACTACCGTCTATTAAGGACGATTAAACGGTATTATGTTAAACGCAGGGGTTAAAGATGTACCAGGTCAACATAAGACAGATCGATCTGCAGTACCAAGAATTTTGAAAGTTTTATATTTTCTAAAATTAGTCTTTGCTTTATCTACCCCAGTCTCTCGAGTCTTCTTTTGTCAGGGTTAATATGCTTAAAATAGGTCAACTGTATTAAAATATAAAGGTAATGTCTACTCATTTAGCTAACAAAATTGTTTCTGTGACAAAGCCACTCAATGTTTCATTTTAATAGGATTGAAAGCCTTATTCCATCGAATCGACAGAAAGCAAGTTTGGATTTGTTTAAGCTCGTTATTGCAAAATGTTGTCATCAGTCGTGTCAAAGCAATAGTTTTTATCTAGACCTGCTACTAATCCGGGGAGATTGTCTCATTGAAGCCTGTACGGCATCCGCGTCCATGACTTTCCGAAAAGCACCCTAAACGAGGATTTAAGTCGAGAGGTTTTGACGGGGTTTTTGATACCCTATTCAGGGAAAATCCGCGAAAATTTTCTGATTTTTAGATCCTTCACAGTGATTTTTTAGATCTTGCATAGTATTGTACACCTTATTTGAGAATTGGTTCTTCTTTCCTGTTTTTGAGGCCCTAAACGAGATCCCCGGGTTACCTGTCTGGTGGTGAAAGAACAACCCTTTTTACTTGTTTTCATGGACGTGGATGCCGTACAGGCCTCAATGAGACATACCACCCTGGGCTATCAATATCAAAACTCTTGTTCAGTCTACCCGATTGAATTAACCAAACTCATTCATCTTATCTCAGCAATTCAGTGCGTGATCCCTACAATGCCTAATGCTCTCAATACTTTTGATGGACAGTGCATTGGGCCATCATCCATTGACTTTGGCCAGAGTTGTACTTACCGCTGCGATCTTGGCTTTGTTATCAGAGGAGAGCCTACACTATCCTGTCAACCTGATGGAACGCTTGATGGAGTCTTTCCATCTTGTGAAGGTAGACTATACATCTTTCCCTCCCATGTTCCTGGTCTATGCATGTGGGACGATTTTACCATTGTCCCTCTCAGTTTCATATTTTCTGTTTTCATAGGTTACCATTTCAAATCATCACAGCATATATCAAATCTCATCCCCAAACAATATTCTAAAAAAGAACCATTTATGTTAAAATAATAATTATTGTGATATACCATGTAGTCGCCGTTGTCCCATTATCTACTAAAAAGTGTAATCAATGGGCCTTTAACATATTTACAAATAATTTTCTGGCACACTAAATAGTAGAAACCGTCTATAATACAAATGCAAAATGTATTAAGAAAGGCATTATTAAATGGCGAAGCAATGTACGTCGCTTATTTCCAAAATGCTTCGCAGATTTTAGAACAGGCTATGGCACCCCTGCAGTTACTGAGAATGGTATTTAGAGGATATATTTTCAATTCCCATGTTTAATAGTTGTCCCATGCACTTTCGAATAATCATCAGACCTAACAAGAATTCAATTGTTTAAGTTTCTTCACAAGATCATCTCCCAGACATAGCTCTTTTAGAACTGTAATATATCTCTCCTAACATAAGCACATTACTGACTGAAATTGCTGAAGATGCTGGATGATAGTAGATACAATTTTTTGAATCGATTGTCTTCATTTGAAGATGTAAACGAATGCAGGAACGGTCTGATGTGTGAAGATCCGAATAGCTTCTGTCTCAACAATGTCGGCTCCTTCATGTGTGTTTGTAATGATGGATTTCAGCTCATGTCTGACGGAACTTGCCAAGGTATCAAGACAAATCCATATCTGTTCATATAAATAATTGAGAAAGATTATAACAACCTTTAACAAAAATCGGAAATGCATAAGACTCAACCGTCCAGTATATTTAATGCATTATGTTTAAATGTTTATTTCATTGTGGTAGTACTGTGAAAGAAACAGTTGTAGAAAGGTTGATAAGTATTTAGTATTGAAAACAAGAATGTGTATTTTTGGTTCTGAAAATCGAAATGAAAATAATTCCAATACATCTTGCTGAAAATCACTGAGGGTGAAAAGCACTGTACACAGGTATGGATATTTGGGACTACACATGCATATGGCAGAACAAGTTGGTCCAAACTTTCACAATATTTCCAGACATATTTTAAATATAAGGGCATCTCAGGGGCAATCCTTTCCATGTGACATTGTTGCTGTGACATTCTTCCATGTAGGAAGAAAAAGAACGAGATAGCTCAGAAATTATTTTTCACCTTTACCAGCAGACAACATTCTCTTTTGAATTTTGTTCAATATTACACTTTTTGTGTTTCCTTTTTTGACGGATAGCATCTACAACTATCTCCTGCCCCGCGGATCTGTGTCAGAATGGAGGTACATGTGTAACAGATCCCAATCGTGTGGTGTGCGTATGCCCTGTGGAATTTACAGGTCCAGTCTGTGAAATAGGTAAGAAAAGAGAATCAAAACTGCTCGTTCATTTATTTCATGCGGTTTTATCTGAATTCGTGCTTTGTGTACATGTACGAATTTGCAGAAGTACAAAACGAAAGGGAAATGCACAAGTCATGTCAGGGATGAATAATATTGATATACTATCAATGTTCAGTAATCGGAAAAAGGTTGTTGTGATTCCTGTTTCAAATTGCCAAGGATTTATTTTATTGTTCAGTCTCAGAGCACCTCTAAAAAGATACCTAGAATCAGCGCTCTGCAAATTCCAAGACTGGATTGAATTAGACAGTGCTTAAATCACAATCTCTGTCAAATATCGAACTTCATTAACATATAATATGCATTGTAACCTAGCATTTTCTGCACCTGGGAGTCTTTTTTATAAACTACTTCTATATTTTCTCTTTTAAAGATTTGTCTTGTGGAGTTTCATGTGGATTGGAAGGTGTTTATCATTCATATTGCTTGAATCACAGATCAAATATTGGACTAAACATCAAATATATGTTAAAATTTGACAGTCCCTTTCCTACTTATGCATTTTAATCATTTTAAGATTTGTCCTGTGGTGGAGTTTCATGTGGGTCATCTCAAGTTTGTGTGAATGAACAGTGTACTTGTCTAGAAGGATTCGTCTTGGAATCAGGATTGTGCCAAAGTAAGTAAAACTAGGTAAAATTATTTTGGAACTTATTATATCGTCTATATGGAGAAAAACACTAGATGTTTAGTAATAGTTACATTATTTGGATAGCGAATGATACATAGATGAGATAAGTTTATCAAATTTCTTTCTTGAGATCAATATGCACAATATATGGAAATACAGGTAGTGGTAAGTCAGTGATACTAGAAAGAATCATCAGTGAATGGTCGTATCAAAGAGATTTTCATTTTGGATGGAATAAATGGATAAAGGATAAATGGACTGGCGTCTTACGAGACACATTTTATATAGTCGCCCTTCTGATTCTAACCATTTATATAATCAACAGCTTAATAAAAATGAGCTGCAATCTTTTCGTATTACTCAAAATTATTCTTTTTTCTTCGAAATTGCTAGGTCCATGTTCTCCCTCATGCGATCTTGCTACTGAGATATGCATGCCAACACCAGCTGGAGGATTTGAATGCGACTGTAGACCAGATAGAGAGAGGAGCTTCTGGACAGGACTATGTGTTCTTAGTAAGTTTTCCTTTTTGAGCATGTCAGTATCATGCAGTTTAGCATCTCCCCCAAGTAATACTGACGAAGATACTATATTGCCTTTGGGGGAATGTAGCTCTCCATCTGGATGTATTTGGAGAGTATATTTTGGACAGCATTTAGCATGTAGTTACTTTAGGGGTACGATTGCCTTCAAACACTGATTTTCCAACTAATTGCACTCCTTTTATATTTTATACTCAAAAGGAAGTAGAACCTTTGTCTCTGTATTCACCATTGATGAACTCGGGGGATCACCGGTTGACTTTAACCCTTCTTTTGCCGATCCTACCAGTATCGCTTTTCAGAATGGATCCGCTGCGGTCACTGGAGTAGTGAGTATTGTCATGCAAGGCACCATGCCTTATTCCTTGGTAACAGTATCTTATGCTTGTTGCACATGAGGAGTCATTTGCCTGACTTAGGACTGCCTCACCGATTGATGCAGTCTTTGACGCGCCTTACTTGGGTGACATCCTACAATTAATTATTGCAAAATGAACAATGCACTTGTTACGTTAAATTAGTGACGTAAGGGCTAATTGTCATGACAGGCTTGATCAGCGCAGATGATCGAAATGAGGCCTTGTATGGACAGAACACTGATAGTATGCGCTTCCTCACTGGCGTAGCCAGGGGGGGCACAAGGGGGCCATGGCCCCCCTGTTGATCGGAGAGCAAAAAAAAAAAAAAAAAAAAAAAAAAAAAAAAACTAATTTCCTTTTCACATGCTGGTCTTACTAGGACTTACCCTACCCCTACGTTACAATCGAAATAAGGAAAAATAAAATGGAAATATTACCAAAAAAGTAAACAAAATAAACACTGCTTTCATTTCCAGCAAAAACTGTTCCTTTCCAAATCATAACCCCGAAACTTTGTTAACAACATTGACTAAGTAGATTGGTAACAGAACATTTATATTTCTTTTAGTTTGTCGAGAGTTGAAAGAAATTGTACTCAGAATGATGAAGAGGCGTATCAGTTATTCTTGCCGAATATAAACCTCTCTTTGTGAATGGGTATATGTCCGATGGAGGCAATAACCATTTTCTTCGTTTTGTAAATCTTGAGTTTGTTTAAGAGTTATCATTGTGGTAGCCAACATTGCTTTTATACGAAAACAATGTCACCGTTATATCATTTTTATGGTCTTCATCCGAGGAGAAGCAAAACACTGTTTTTCAAGGTAGAGTTCGATTTTATAGAGGAATATTCAAAAAAGATACAATTTCATTCTTTGTTCAAGTCGTATTTTATATACTAGTAAGTCATCGGACGAGATGCTTTCTGCTTTGATGTTTACAGTTTTGAGTCAAATCTATTATCACTAAATTGAATGACAAAAACGGCCTTCACATGTGGCAAATCATGTGCGCTTGACTTGGTTGTATGAAGACTTTGTTTAGCCCGTTCTCTATGTGTAATTACATTATTTCCATATGTTTTTATTACAAATTGTGATCTCTATACTCTTTACACGATGTAATTCTAATATTTTTCCGTGCTAAATACTCACATTGATGTTCATTTTGGTTACAAAAATTAATCAAACTATATAATTCCTCAGTACTTAAATGAAGGAGTACGTAGCTGGATTCGTGTAGTATATACGAATTAGGCAACTAATGAACAACCTCTAACCGAGAAAATGAGATAAAGAGCTAAACAAGGCAGCTAAATAAATTGCTAAAGTCTTTTACATACACCTAATAAAGATGTTGCATGTGTTTTCAAATGAGACTACCGCTTGAGATGAGATATAAATTCCACTCCATGAGAAAGGGCGTCCTCTTAGTCATATGTTAGTCAATAGTCAGTGTGTCTGTGTGTGGGTTTTTGGTTGTTAGTCTGTATATTTTCCTATCCGAAAACACGGGTTTCAACGTTTCGTATGTACACTGGTACAGCTATTTATACACACCAACTACATGTAATTTTGCGTATTGTTTGGAATTCTGGAGCCCCAAGGAGTGGTAATCCTTCCACTACAATTCATTCCAGCGGAGTAGAGAAAAAAAAAATCCTATTTCATCTGTCACTTCTCAAGTAGGTTACACCAGAATAGAATTTTAGGGTGCAGAAAATGCCATTTTCATGACCTGGTTTTAAAAAATTTTCCTACCGTGGGAGGGGGTACCCCCCTCCCACACCCTCCCCCGCTCGGTCGCTTCGCTCCCTCGCCTTGGCCCCCCCTCTTGAAAAATCCTGGCTACGCCAGTGCGCTTCCTTAGTACTTTAAAAATCATGTACATGTGAATGATATTCCCAAAGGAAGACGAAGACCACAAAAATTACAATGCTGCTAAAATGAATTCCTGAATTTCTTTTTCATGTTTATCTTTCTGCTGCAAATAAGCAAATGGAAAATAAACTCACAGACACTGGTACTTGAAAGCAGTTTTAAGCAAAAAGGAAGAGCAGTGATGGAAATCTTATTGTGACGTTTTGGAAAATGAACAAAATCTAATCGGAAGATATTTTTGTTCTTCTCCCGTCATCCTGCAGTTACCTCTGGCATTCCAATCAGGTGGCATGGCAGGTGTCATAGGCGTTGATGTCGGTGGCTTCTTCCAGGGCAGTCTGATGTGTGAGATACAAGTGTTCGTGGGTGTAGATTTTGATGGTTCCGCAGCCGACCTAGAAAGGGTCCTGATGCCAAATGACTCTTCACCTCGTTTAGCTGATGACACACATGAATTGGTTATTAGGAGGAACTCTGTCACTATTCATGGTATATACCTTTCATTTATCTTGTTTTAGTTCTATTTTTCATTATTAGTTCTTTGAAAGAAAAAAAAACGAATTAACGTCGATAGATTATAGCCGAAAAGGCACTTGCTTTGCAGCACATTTAATGAAGCAGCAATAAACCTCCTATATTGTGTTGTCAGTGATTCACCTACTTATAAATATTACCTGTAAGAGAATGAACAAATATAAAATACAAGGTACAGAAACATATATATTACTTTTTGATAATGTATATTATTGCATCCTATTTTTAAGTGACCTTTATTCATTTTTATTATAAAAACTCATCTAGTGTTTTGGTACCTCAGTATAACAATGAGGACAATTATGAATATCGTTTCTTCCTTCATCGTTTCACCTCTGTCATATATTAGAGCTGACAGTTTCATGCAGAGGTGTATTCCGCTGACGTCTCTTAATTGTTCATATATTTCATAATCTGCTTTTCAGAAATGACCAACATCAATCCATGCGAGGTTCCTGAGCTGAGCGACTGTTCCGAAAATGCCGAGTGTATGAATGGGGATGGAATCGGCTATATCTGTATTTGTTTGGAGGGCTATAGGGACATCTTCCCTGAATCATTGCCTGGACGCTTCTGTGTGGAAGGTAGTTTTCTAAAAACTTGTACTTTTCTTTCTCTTACCACGATGTCTAATCACCCATATCGAATTTCATCCTGTCATGGGAGTAACAAAATTTATATGTAGAGGTACAATATGAACATGGACAATGTTCAAGGGCACTGGGAAAAAGGACTCGAGGATGAAGTTGAGGGTAGGGTATGATACCCCAATTAAAAGTTTCTGTTGGCAGAACCTGTAAATGTCGCCTTCAAATTCACCTATTTTCTATTACTTTTGAAAAATTCAAAAGCTATTTTTTCTTTTGCTTGAAGCTTTTCTCTATTTATGAAAATTCTTTTTTTTTTCATATTTGTCTTATATCTTCTTACCTTTTAATAGACACACAGACAACCAACGCACCAGGAACAGACTCGAAAGCAGGTAGGCATCCATCTGTTGTTCGTTATTTCCATTCTAAAATCATAACGTTATAGGCCCGTATTCTGAACTGCGGTCCAAGTGCGGTTTAAACCCATTCTAAACCTACCCTTGAAACCGGAGTTTTAGTTATTCACATTCTGAACTCCTGTTTAACTTAAACTCCAGTCTAAGTGTGGTTTAACTTTGTACAGAAATTGAGACTGGATTTGCGGTCTAGGTCAATTTTAAGTAAACTCTGTTTTAACTTAGACTGGAGTTTAAGTTAAACCGGAGTTCAGAATACGGGCCATAATATTTAAACATAATGAAAATGAGTTAAGATTTTTTCTAACAGAAACACACAATTGAGGGGAGAATAACTTCTAAGAATACGTTTGCTTGACTTGTCATAAATTTTCATATTCCCATTTATTTCAAATAGTTAAATAAACCCGTTATGGTTATTACGTAGAGGTTTTCTGGGTATCGTAATTGCACCTCTAGATGACTATCACGATGTTACTGGCAGGATTTATCCTTGAAATGCACTGTGCGCTGATTGCTGATGGAGCTAAACCCAGGGTAATAATATCCAAACCCTTTGGAAACGCATAGGGACGTTATATCATAATGTGATATGCGCTGTACAAGAACGGTTTATTATTATTATTATTATTCCTTTAACAATCTATGAACAACTGCCGATCATCGGTATATTCTAAGCATGTTCGTTCTCTCTTTATAATGACAGGATCTGGTATTAATAAGAGGCGTCTTTTCATTGGCATAGTTTCATCCGTTGTCATAGTAATCATAGTCATCGCGACAGTGTTCTGCTTCAATCTTATTCGTATTCATCGTGAAGAATACAAGGTTAAAAAACGGACTGCAGCTCGAGACCACAACCATGAGAACAATGCTCCTGAGGTATGCTATGATTTCATATATTTTATTATGTATAACAAAGGATAATATAACATTTTAGTAGTAGTAGTAGTATTAGCAATATTACTAATGATGATAGTAAAAAAAAAAAAAAAAATAATAATAATAGAACCTCTTATACAGCGCATAATACTCATAAAGAGTCCCTATGCGCTTTACATAATAATGATATACGTTGGTAAATCTAATTACAATTTACAGGACAATTAGAATTACAAGTATATAATTTTTTGTCCCCTTCCACAGGGTTCTTTGTTTACAAAAAACAAATTCAACAAATACAAATAATCATATATTTTCGTAATTCAGGATCTTGCAACAGAATGAGTAAACAATGGCATAACAATGAACATCAATGAACATCACGGCCCAAGCTTGAGGTCAGAGAAAAATAACAATATGACTTTTTCAATACATATGATATAAAACAACTAATAGTAAATTGATCATTTCATGTTGTCACGTTGCCAACACTCTCAAAACATTGTCTGAATAGAAACCATTTCTTCAGTAATTTCTTTTCTTTGAGATTCGTTTGGTATATGTATTTTTCCATTTCGTAATAACATTTTACAGCTAATATAACATTACAGCTAATGAACATTATATACAAGTATATAATGTTCACAGAAATATACTACACCTAAGAGAGAACCATCGAAATTCACAAAAGGCATAAGCAAATAATATAACGAATAACAAACTGATCCGTAAAAAAAAAGCTTATCAAAAATGAAAATAATTAAATACTTTATTGCAATGGCATAGTAAGCTAACTGAAAAAATATTTTAACAGAGTAAATGGTACATGAAGGAAGATATTTACATAATAATAATGTTTACATTCCAATACACTACTAAATACACAAGTCATATGGAATTGCATTAAGATGACTGGAAGAGATGTGTTTTCAGGAGATTCTTGAATATCTGCAGAGTAGGAACATCTTGAATGTCCTTTATCAGATTATTATACAAAGTTGGAGCTATCACACTGAAGCTGCGGTGTCCATTGTACTGTGTATTCAATCGGGGAACCTTAAGAAGATTTTGCTGTTGTAACCCAATAATAACGATGATGATGATGATGATGATGATGATGATAATTAAGTTGTTCATGATGTCAGCAGTGATGATGATAATAGTTTAATCTATCTTAAAAGATTATATATGATTTCAGGTGAAGGCACTATCATAATCATCCCTTCTAGATATTTGCAGAGCTTTAATATGAATACAGCTATACTTATTCTGACAAAACTATACTGTCATGGTGGTCTGGCCTCTTTTGGTATTAGGTGTTCCACCTCATGAATGGGTGCATAAAAGAATAATGAAGCATGAATGTACAATTTACTAACGTTATCTGAATATTGTTTTCTTCCAGGGCTGTGTTCAATCTTCAGTTCCAGACGTTTTCTTCAAGAAATCAAGCTTTGTCGATAAGACCTACATCACTGCTAAGCCACAACTAGATGAACAGCACCCATCTGCTTTTAACTTGGAAGCAAGAAACCATGCTATGATAGTGAATTGAACTGAAGCTTTCTTTATCTAACCAAGTACACAACATCTATAAGAAATGCATTTAAAAAACAAAATAGACCACAGACTGTGAATGCAGATGAATTTTAGATTATTCATGGTTTTTATAGCTCTAGTGTATCATAATTATGCTTCAGTTAATACTTTCACCATATGATATTCAATAGAATATTAGTTTCTAACATTGTGTAAAATGTGTGTACAATTTGTGTAGAATTGTATATAGTATTATATTTCATTTATGTATAATAGGTGGTGATGTTAATATTGGGCATTTTATACTCCAGGTAGACCGAGTTTAATCCCAACCACGTCCAGTGGCAGATTTAGGTTTCTCTGGCAAGGGGAGGAGGAGGGAGAACTTCATTTGCTGCTCTGTGTGTGTTGTGGAGGGGGGGGGGGGCACAGTTTGGGAGACATTTTTTAACTACTCGATTTACTAGATATCATCTGATTGGGTTATGCGGGGGGGGGGCCTCCCTGGGTCCTCTACTGACATCTTTTCACCGACCTTCGGATTAATTATGTATTGATTTACTCGTAATATATATATATATATATAGAGAGAGAGAGAGAGAGAGAGAGAGAGAGAGAGAGAGAGCACTTTTGAACTTTATTAAACTATATATATATATCTACTGCATTTTCTTGTTAAATGTATAATCTAGGCAGTTTCAATGACTTGTAATCGTTGTTGTAGTTTGTACTTTATATTTAAGAAAGAGCACTATGCAATGGATGTGATTTGTGAAAGGCCATTTCTTGATAAGTGAAAAGAATTGGTTAGTGTGATTACAAACAAATGCGAAATAAGACTTGTAATGCAAATTATTTTAAGTGTAATTGTGATAAGAAAATGGGATCTTTTAAGTGCCAATGCGCAATGTTTGCAGTATGAAAGGATTACTTTATCTGCAAATTAATTACAATACTTCAAGTTTTTTATTTTGATATCTATAAGTTTTATGCATATAGTTCCTATTTTTGTACAGAAGTTTGACGGATTTTATACTTAATAGATTTTAGCACATTAATAATTGAATTAATCAACTGCATTCACTTCTATCCTTGAATTAGGCAGATAGTTGTTTGTACATCTTCAATACTTCAGTATTTTCTTTTGATTTAACCTGCAGAAATATGATGAACATAATTCTGCTTTATGATAGGATGAATCGTGTATTATGCCTACCATTGGCGTAGATCCGTGCATTCCTTCTTTTCATTAGGGGGGATGGCTTTGTTCTCCATGAATGGTCATGCCCCCCCAGTTGAAAAGAAATTCTTGCATATTTACGCCCGTCATGCCTATACACATGTTATAATGCTACATTCTACATAAAGTTAAAATACGTAGGAAATCAATATGCTTATCAACACTAAGACTTTTTAAAAAGAATTAAATTGTTCATATTCTGTACTACCGGTTTACTTGACTTTTCACAGAGTTTGATTTATTAGCTGAAAATTATCATAAGCAATTTCTAGTCAAAACCCTCAGCAACTGAAGGTGTCACCCAGACAGGCATGCAGACAATCAGACACAGAAGTGAGAGATCAGAGGGCAGACGTAGACAAACACATAGGGAAAGAACACATAATAGAGCAGAAAAGAAAAAGAGAATGAGAGAGAGAGAGAGAGAGAGAGAGAGAGAGAGAAGGGGGGGGGCGGAGTAAAGAGTTTTGAGAGATAGTTTAGTGATCTACTGTTGATGGAAGACACTCCGGGGTACTGTACTATAGAGAGGAAAATTATGAACCACTATGCAAAGGGTTTGGAGAAAGAGAGAAAGAGAAAGAAAAGTAAAAGAAAAAAAAATGAGGGAGGGAAAACGACAGAAAGAGAAAGAGAGAGAGAGAGAGAGAGAGGGAAAAGGAGAGCCAAGGTTAGAGAGAGAGAGAAAGAGAGACCAACATCGTTTAATAAAGAAAATTCAGGTCTCACTGTCTAAATTCGAATAGGTGATGTTACAAAGATGGCATATTTTATGTGCATGTATGCTAAATGGATGAAAGGCAAATTGCGTAAATAAAAGTAAAATTTTCCATTATTCATTATAAATATACGTTTGCAACATCATCTCTGAAGAAACTAAAGATTTTCGTTCTTATCAAATGTGTAAGTTGTTCCAAAGTTACCTTGTCCCACTAACACTTTATACAATGTACTTGGCCAAGTTTACATTGTTACAATCGAGATGGAGCAATATCCGTTTATATTTACACATACGTTCGTTTTTGATAAGTTGCATTGTGTTGGACAGGTCAAGTATAATATTTGAAAATCGAAAATTAACACACAAACTGTGCATATTCTGTAAAATGTACCCTCTATTACTGAGGAAAAGTCAAATGTACTCGGGTCAAAGTACTGTAACTATAACTTTGGAAAATGTATGTTAAAAATCATTCCGGATCGTTTGGAGAAGCAAGATCATATGGATGATGACAACATTGTGGGTTTTCTTAATTCTCTCTTTAGTATGACGATATCTTAACGTATGATGAAAATATTCTTTATCCTTCTATTGAAAATCCACATTAATCTTCCACTTAAACGTTGTCAATTTGTCAAGATATCCAGGGATGTTTCTTCTTACATCCTGACACAGTTTATATACAATTCAACTATTTTGATAACCATAGTATTTTTGATATAAGTTAGTTATTAGTTACAGTTAAATGTCTTGTTAATTACAAAATAAATCGGATTTTGATGCATTTTTTCAGTGCTTGTTTGCGCCCTTTTTCAGGAGAAAGGCGTGTTTTCTCTTTTCACCCCATTCCGCCAAAAGGCACGATTTGTTTACACAGTATCCTATTTTTGTATCTTTTTGTGAACAAAAGTCTGGATGAAGGAAAATAAAACACACGCCTCTTTCTTGTCAAAGAATGAAAAGGAAAACACGTTCTGAATCAACTTTTGTTTTTGAACCTTGACCGAACTAAAATAGATTTAATAAAAAGAGTGTACCGATATCTTAAGTAAGAAAGGGGAGTCCAATACACAATTCACATCCATTACCAGAAGTTTTACAAAATTATATTGTACCAAGTACAATGTGTTGTGATGGATATGGAGAATTGCAAAAGCTGTAGTCTCCATCGTTATTTTACAGATAAACAATAATAATAACAAAAAAAACAACACAAAACAAAACAAAAGAATAAAGAAACTTGCAACTACAGGATCGTCACAACGTTTTTAGTCTTCGACCGATATCTTTTAATTATCAATTTACTTTCTGACAAACATCTTACATAACTACAGATTAATTTGATTAAAATTTGTTAACCAGTTATATTGTCTCAAGACCTTCAGTCCTACCAGTTGATTGGCTTTCATATTTGCGAACAATTGCCCCCCCCCCCCCTTCATCAAGAATGGATATTTAGGCTATGAGCTTAAATTTGTGATTACTTTTGTTGTGGCTGCCCCCATCTTATAGAGCCTGGACTTGTTTAAAAATATTTGCGTAAATAGATAGCCTATGGACAATAACAAAATGACCCAATATTGTAATGGACGTAATGCAAATATATAAAAGTAATCTTCATTTACTTGACCCCTCCCTTCCTAAATCAATTCTATTCCCATTGATCTGTTTCTAGATCGGATAGAAAACTAACAAAGAAAAAAAAAGGACATCTTTCAAAATGGTTTGTAAAAAAAGAGAGAATTATTACACGGTCAACAAAGAGCAGTAGGCCGATTTGGGGGAAAGGTAAATAATTTACATAAGAATTAAGTAAACAATGTCACAATGCAAATAGTATATCATTCTTGAATCTGACTTTTGACGGTGCGTCTGAAATTGGAATGGATAATTAAGGATCCATGAATTGTTATCATGGTTATTGCTATGTATCTTCTTGATTATGGTACCTTTAATCACAGTGGGAAATCGTTTTGCTCTGTAAAATTACATTACAATAAACCTTTCCATATATGAACCATATAATTCCCACTATGAAATTCATAAAACCCTGTTCAAGACAAAGCTCGGCTCCATTTTAATAGGGAAAATGATTGGGGAACAAAACTATTCCCCTTTTGTCCAACTACTCCATGGTTTAAAAGCATGAATCTCGTTGCCCATGACGATATTGACTCTATTTCCGTGGATACGATACGTGTTTGACACCCCTAAAATGTCTGAAGAAACATTTCCATAAAATATGACAAGTGCACAGTTTCGTACGATATACTTCAATTTCTTTCTGACAGTTAGCGACTGACACCATTGTTGATGCCGCAGTTATTTTGTATAAGACAGCCATGAAGCAGTTGCCGTAGGATTTCCCCTGCCAAGTTTGGTTGACAGCAAGAGTGAGCAAAATTTGTCAAGGATGTTGTCCCGTTTGGGTAAAATAAAAAGAGCAAAATGGGAATTGTAGGTAAAAAGTCTGTTCTGCAGTCTCGCACTTCACACAATTTCTTTGCCTTTGTAAGAACGTTCTGGAGTACGATAACAACGTATTGTTTGAAGGCGACAAAACAGGGTTCACTGTAATGAGTGGTTGTTTCTTTAAGATATTGATAGGAAACACCCTGTGAAATAACTATAGAACCATTTCAAACAGTAAGCTATACAGAAACAATTCAATCATTCAAGTTTTGGTGATCTAAATATTGGTAACTGTGAGAGGAGTAAAATAAATGAGCTAGCAGCCGGCTTCTCTAATTCTTGGATACAGTATCACAAAGAAATCTTTCTGATACGCATTTTTTGGAGAAATTAGACATTCAGTGTCAACAGTATCTAATATCTCGCGGATGAAATCTTTCTTGAGCTAATATATCCGATACAAATAATATATTCGACTACGAATTTAATACTAAAGGAAAGCATGATACTGAAGGAACTTAAATATTAATCGAAAATATGACAGAGAGAAGAAATATCCATATTCTAATTTGATAGCAACGAAGGAGGGGGATTGCACACTGCACGTGAATATTCAAACGAAATCAATTGTCAATTATAAAAAATGATCGTTCAGCCTATTTTTTTTTCAGATGGGGAAGAGTATGACGTCATTTATCTCAACAGTCCTCACCCTCTATGAATTGGCAATTTCGAATATGTTTATATAACGACCTGTTGTCACTCACACAATACCTTTCAGCCCCACCTATTCTTGTACAAAATATACAAATATAGATATTTCCTCAAGAGGAAATACAAAAGAGAGAGCCAAACAGAGAGAGAGAGAGAGAGAGAGAGAGAGAGAGAGAGATGGCTCCATCAAAACGTAACACGATTGTATTTTAGTCAAAGGCTACTTAAATTGAGAGAGACCGAACTTTTAGTTTTCAGACTCTTGTTGGAATAAATATGGAATAACTGGAGTATTGCATGAAGCAGAGGATCCTTTTCTAGCTGTTTTTTAATCTAAAGACTATTGAAAAATGCTGTGGATAAATACAGGGCTGTTGCTCTTCTCCATATTGCTGTCTCCAACAGCGCATGCTCAAAACGGTAACAAGTTATGTTTTTTGAAATTGAAAAAGAAGTTTCTTCATACTCTCCGTAACTATCTTCTGACATATTTTCGACTTTAAATGGTAGACCTACTTTCGATTCCTGGTGTCTAACATAGGATATAGATGTTACTTGCGGAACGTTATATACAAATGCTTTTTTATAAGTGGAAATTCAATTCGATTAGGGAAATTAGAGAAAAGATGAAATCCACATTTCAAAGGTTAAGATTTTAACACACCCCTAAAATGGTTTCGTTATGGTAAAAGCATTTTCTGTTATCATGAGATTCAAATGTGGACAAAGTACATCCCTCTTATCCTTTATTTAAGAATGATAAAGTTAAAGAAAAAAAATGCTCCAGTAGTAAGAAGGTAGAAGTACTGAAGCAATATCTCAGTACTCATGAAAGACATTATTGTCTTCACCACCTAGCAGCATTAGAACATATTCGAAAGAGCAGTTCTAGACTGGTCAAACTTTTTGGTGGGAGGAGGGGGGTAGGAGCAGGAGAGGGACCCCTATCTTTAGTCCAAGCAAACAATAGAATTCGTAATATAATTATTATTGTTATCATTATTATTATCATTATAGTTATAATTATAATAATTATCATTATTATTATCATCATTTCTATTATTATCATCATTTATCATCATCATCATTATCATTATCATCATCATCATCATCATCATCATCATTATCATCATCATCATCATCATTATTATTATCATTTCCACAGTTGTTTGCCCAGCTGACATCACGACGAGCGTGATGCCAGGACAAGATGACAGAGACGTCACTTGGATGGTGCCTACCCCTGATGGAAATCCATCTAATGTTCAGTCCTCACATAATCCTGGAGCACTTTTTGGTGTAGGTAGACATGCTGTGCTCTACACTGCTAATTATGTCGGGGGTGTATCGGCAACGTGTTTCTTTTATGTCACAGTCACTGGTAAGTCTTTCCTTACGTCATACTATTTAACATGTTTAACATTAATTATTCAGGTTCAGTATACTGTGGGTTCGTAATACCCACGCTTGACATTGTGTTATCTCCACGAGTTATATATTTCATATTAGACATTTGTACATTTACAAAATCTTGTTTATATGATACATAAACGAGTAAAAATGTTTTAGTAGGCACAGTATGATAAACGCAATGACTCGTAACATGGTAAAGAAGTACATTCAATTTCATTAGTTGACATCTTATATGAATTGGCTCAAAACTAAAAATTAACATAAGCCTTTTTTCATTCTGGCGTTGATGCATTCCACACACGCCCCGCTCATCTAGAGTAGAGATACTTTTAAGATGTCTTTAAGGTACAGGTAATCTCTTTACAGTATTACCAAGCTCGGTCTCCATGTGGTTATCACACGATACTGCATTTATTACGTCAATGCCAAATTGTAACTGTAATTGTAATCAAGGTATAACAAGATGATGGTCATGTAGGTGACTTTCTTGATTACATTACTACCTGCAAACAACCTTAGTTGTGATTATTAGTCGTGTTAATGCTCTTATGTACTGCCACTGAAACTTGTTTGATGTAGGGTGAATGTTTGTGGAAATTATCAACAGAAAATAATTGTATAAAAGAATGTACTTGATACAGTATATGTATGTGTATATATATATATATATATATATATATATATATATATATATATATATATATGTATATACCTACCCATTACACACGAGAGTATATATTTGCTTCGACCTTAAAAGTCAGCAAATAAACTTGAAGAAGGCCAGGAGCCGAAAGCTTGCAAATACACCGAGTGACCTGCTTCATTCTGTACCATTATTCTCTCTTCACATATCTAAATTTAACATGGTTCAACCGATTGGTACGCACATCCACACCTCTCTCGCTATATATATGTATATATATATATATATATATATATATATATATATATATATATATATATATATATATATATATGTATCTCTTATACATGTATCTCAAAGCATTCGCTTTGATCCAGCTGAGGCATGCGGCTTGTCTTTGTTCAAAACTCACCTGCCCCCGACAAAGGAATTAATTAATAAGGTTGAAGATTTGTCAATCTGTCGGTCAATTGAATCTGGTGTCGCCGAAATCACTGGCCGTCTCCGTGGTCTAGTGGTTAAGGCATTGGCGTTCTAAGCCAACGACCCGGGTTCGAGACATTTTTTCAACCTTTGCAAAAATTCAAAAAGGGAGGACAGCTCTGGGGAACTTTGATTTAAGCTACGCAACCATTATTCTCTCATTTTCATTTCTCACAATTATATATATAAATTTGTTTCATTTTGTTTGATTTAGCAAATAAACTTGAAGAATGCCAGGAGCCGAAAGCTTGTAAATACACCGAGTGACCTGCTTCATTCCGTTCCATCATTATCTTGTTACATATCTAAATTTAACATGTTACAACCGAACGGTTTATCTAAAGGCAAATTTATAAGATGCTATTTGCCATTAAGGTTATTATTATCCTTGTGTTGTTGTTGTTGTGTTGTTTGTTGTTGTTGTTGTTTTGTTGTTTATTTGTTTTTGGAGAGGATAGGGGTAGTTAAATAGTATGCACATAAGAACAAGGAAGATTCGGGATTTCCATGATTTGAAAAGAAATTCGTCTTGATAGCCAATGACGGCAGGGCGAGTCCTGACATCGTTCACTATACCCTACCAGTCGTACTTCCATGATTGTTTATGAAGCGTTTGACAATGTGAAATACACATCAGTAGACCTGCTTACTAATTTCATGCATACGCCTTGAACAAAAGTTTCTCTTGACAACTAAAAAGCTTGTCAGAGGCTTGCCTAACACAGCAACAACTGATGTATGCAAAGATAATTCTATCCATAGAGATTCTATGCAAAGAGATTCCATTATGCATAGCAGTTGAATTAAATGGTTAAACTTACTAAAATCAGGTAAAATATGAAATTATAATTGGTTCCGGAAAAAGTAGGAAAATATGAACGATTCCCATCTCTTCCCCCCCCCCATATTTATAGCCAACGACGGCAGGGCGAGTCCCGACATCATTCGCTGCCCTACCAGCATGACCAGTCGTACTCCCATTGTTTACGAATCCTTTGACCATGAGGACTGCAGCCCTCCTTTCGACCCACCTATCGTCAACCAGACAATGGTGACATTCACTTCTACTCATACACCTCAGGATATGTTCAGTGTTGGCACCTATCACATCGTCTACACGTTTATCAACATCCAGGGCTTTGTAACTGAATGTGTGATACCTCTTGAAATAAGACGTGAGTATTCTTTATTTGATGTTTATTTGAAAGCAGTTTCCTTCCATGGCTATCTTTTCAAAGCGTAGTGATAAACGTTTCCATTAACTGATTTTGAAATCACATTTTCTGCATATAAAGTGTCTACCTTATTAGCTGATTTAGTGATGAATTATGGACATTCTCAATCCTGATTGGATCACCCGTCATGAATATGTAATTATTGTTATTTAGAATTTATTTGAATATTCATTTTACGTGAGTTGTACACACTAACAAAAACGAAAGTAAGGTAAATGAAAAAAGAATGGCAGCTAGGTGAGCCGAAGCCCAGAGTGAAGATGAGCACCAGAATTTAGAGCAAAAGCTTCAACATTTAACAAACTGTATTCTGTTGTAGTGTTAATCCCTCAAGGCAAAACTTAGCCCCTACACGAGCAACACGTTTTTACCTGTTCTTATTACATTTCTTTTCTCAGAGGGTACCAATGTCTGCAGTTGCACCCCTTGTTCTTCGGGCAACACGTGTATCTCTCAACCAAGTTCCCCCGATGTTTACACCTGCTCAATGCAGGCAGGAGGTGAATATCCCAATGACTTATTTTTAGGATGTCTCGTTGAACGACATTGCCATTGATCCGATCTTTTGAATATTAACTAACTTAGAGTACAATTTAAATGATCAATATGAATTTCAACCTGCTTAAAGTTGTCAAAATTCCTTGTCCATATTGATATGAAATTTTTCCAAGTGATTTGAATGAAACGAAATTAAATCATATCTTAGCCAGTCGGCAAATGTAGAAAAAAGTAAACATAATAAAATTCTTTGATAAGATAAGGCTATTTAATCTACATATAAACCTTTGTTTAGAAGGCATTCCATTTTTTAAAATTTTGATTGTAATTCAAAATTCAATTGAGATACAGTCTTTAAAACGATTACAGACAGCCTTTACAGAAAAAAACAAACCAAAATCGTTTCGGTAAGGAGAAAGAGCAGACGAAATTACTTTTCTTCACTAGCTAATACAAGCATTTTCATCATGTTCATACGGTTGCAATAACTTTTTTGTCCAGATCTAGCGCCAACCATCAATAACTGTCCTACAGACCTGGTGGTCATTCTTCCAAATGGGATGACCTCGGTCAATGTCACCTGGACATTACCTGTAGCATCAGACGATGTGGATACTGTAGACCTTGTCAGCAATTATAATCCTGGAGAGGCTTTTAATCCAGGAAACACTCAGGTGGTATATGCTGCAACAGACAGTCAGGGACAAACTGCATTTTGTGTCTTCAGTGTTGAAGTGTCACCAACAGGTTAGATATCGCTTGTTATTCTGTCATACTGAGACAAAAGACGTTTCCAAACACAATATAAAACGTGGAAGTGAATGCTCAATACATTCGTGTTGTCCAGACCTCTTGTCTGTCGATGCTTTCTCATTAAGTTTTGACATATCTCAAATGACAGTTCCTTCCCTTTGTGAAGGTGGGGCCTTGTTATCTGAAACAACTTGTTTCAATTTATAAATAAGAATTAGTTTTATTGAAAGCTTTTACCAATCTCGATTAAAGTAGAATGATAATATAAAAATGATGCAAATTCAGAGCTTAGAAGTAGGGAATGATGGATCAGTATTCCTATAATAATGGTGGCATCTACAATCTAAGTCAGTTTCCAGTTGCAGGAAATGTTCAAATCATCGAAAAGATTCTCACAGTTGACTTATGCGCCATCACAATAATAATACTAATGTACGCTCTTTGGTCAGTTGTTTCTGGTAAAGCGCTTTATGCGAAACCGTTGTTATTATTATTATAATTGTTATTGTTTTTGTTGTTATTATTATGATTATGATTATCATTATTATCATCATAATTATTTTTATCACAACGATGCGTTTGGGACACCAATAAATCAGTCTTGTTCAATGACCTCTCATGGCCCTGACTTGGCCTACAATTCAGAAGTGCTAAGATCCTGTGGACATAACTCACTCGTTTGAACGTTTGATGTAAAGTTACGATGTAGAATCGTAATTGCATCCAATGACCGAGGTAATGATACTCTGTAAAACGTTCTGATCGTCTATTTAATGCTATGGTCACAACTGATCATACATGTTTTTGCAAGTGCGTGTTTGCAGCTGCGATGGGCTGTGGGTCAACTCCTGCGATTCGCACGTCCTTAGTTTGTCATGGTCACACCCAGTGGCGGATCCAGGGAGGGGGCCCCTCCCCTGGGACCAAAAAGGGGCCCCAAAAATGCTGAGGACCTTTTTTTTTTTTTTTGCTTGTCAGAGATTTTTGGGGTTGAAAAGGGGCCCCAAAATGCTGAGGATCTTTTTTTTTTTTTTTTTTTTTTTTTTTTTGCTTGTCAGAGATTTTTGGAGTTATAAAAAGTGGCCAAAAAATGCTGAGGATCTTTCTTTTTTTTTTTTTTTTGCTTGTCAGAAAATTTTGTCAATATTGAGCCCCCTCCCTCAAGAAATCCTGGATCCGCTACTGGTCACACCGGCCGTGTACCTCTCTACATCTTCTCTTGGGCGTCTTGCACACTCCTCAAAAACATACGCCCTCTCATCTGCAAGAACTCTTGAGGTGAACGTACGGCCCCGTATAGGTACCGTGCAACTGATATGTCACGGCTCCGTATGCGCAATTGGTTTCGTGAGACCTCCGCAAGAAGCACGTGCGATGTTTGCAAGAAGCCGTGCAAGAAGTACGATTGCTGCACGTGTCACCTGCCTTCATCGAAACACGTAACCACACGCAGAGTTTGATGGACATGTTCAACAGCCTCCTTGCATGTCCTGCTTGCTCTTGCGTGTTTGGAAAAAACGTACAGACCTGTATGTGCGACGCAAGGAATTTCTGCGAAATCTGTCGTAGACCACACGCAATGAGGTGCACGACACGTTGTGACCAACCCTTAAAATGAAAGGCGCCATAGAAAGGAAATCATCATATGGGTAAGAGATTCATTGTCATTAAGTAATCTGTTCTGAATTCAAATGGTATTGTAGGGTAGATAACTGACTAATAATTCTTCACTCTTGACGATGCACAGCCGATACCACGTCACCAGTCTTCACGGACTGCCCTTCAACCATAACCGTTACCTTAACCATTGGAGAGGACAATGCTACAGCGACATGGACACCACCTACTGCCGCTGATGCCGGTGGTCAAGTCACTGAGGAGTCAACAAACTCTCCTGGAGATCTCTTCAGTGTCGGTATCTCACTTGTGATCTATACTGCAACTGATGAGGTTGGGTTAGAAGCCACATGTGCCTTTAATGTCATCTTAGAAGCTACAGGTGGATACTCCATTCAAGCTCTGTAAAAGAAATCATTTGTTATTCATTTACATGTAATTGGGTTAAACACCCCATCCACATACGTGGAAAAACAACAACAAAAGCAAACAATATAACCATGTATATGATATAATCATAAATCACAAAAGAATACAACATGTTTGTAGCATAAATTATGTGTAATAATGAATAATGTAAGGTATAACATGAAAACAAACAATAGTACATCACTCCATTAATCTTAACATCAAATATTGATGGCGATCAGCCACCATCTATATTTTTGCGACTTAGAAATCTATGACCCTGTTAATAGTAAAGTGATTTGTCATTGACATATTGTCTGTAATATACATTTTAAGATTCTCATTATATGAAACTAAATGCTTAATAATTGCCGTCTACATGATGTTACGGATTTCAAAAGAAATTAATCTATGTTATTTCTCAATTCTAGCCCGAATTCCGTTTTAAGGATTTAGAGATTTTTTTCCACAGATACTTACTTTTATTGTATTTTTGTATTCTGTATTTTTCCTTTTCACAAACAATCTTCTTCATTTGCTTTGTATATCCATAGAGGATCATATCCCACCCGTTATATCAAATTGTCCCTTTGCTGTGGTAGCAATGAGTGGTGATCAAGCTACATGGGACATACCTACTGCTGTCGATAATGGAGTTGCTGTTCCTTTAGCAAGTGGGCCAGCCTTTGGTCCAGGTGTCTTCCCACCAGGCATATTCGGACCTTTCCCTTTTATCTTCAATGATACAGCTGGAAATGAAGCCAGATGTGATATGCGTATTTTTGTCTCAGGTATTAAACTAATTATTCATTTAAATCAGACAGTTTAATTCCATTCTTTTTTTCTCTAAAAACTTTGCTAAACTCTACATATCATTTGATCATGTTGATGTGATGGATGATATATAATTTATATCGGTTATAGAGTCTTTTTGATTTTGTGCAAGCTAAGGAAACATTATCTCTGAAAATGATGATAACCATAATTTGAATTCCAGTAAGTCTATGATCTAGATTTGACAAACCTCTTACTTAAACAATCATCTCTCCACATAATACAGTGTATCATGTTTGTAACGTGCTCAGCTGAACACGAAATAGTTCATTTAAATGGGAAATTGCATGCACAATTTTTGATAACATTTCATTATTTTCAATCAACTGGGATTAAAAGGAAGTTTGAATTCTGGGAAAAGTAAATAATTTGTGAGCTTTCTCATTATTTTTATGTCAGTTTGGAAGATTAACATAGTAGATATGTCCTCTGAAAATGATTGCTCTTCAAATGTTCTCACATTAAAAATATGACAAGAAACAGCTGAAATGTTCGGGCCGAACATTTGTGTGTAGTCCCATATACACATTTCTGTGTGCAGTGCATGTGACTGTCAGCAGGACTGAGTTAATGTCATATCATTTTGGTGATTCCAAAACATTACAGCATACACCAATTCTTATGTGCTATATGATCAACCTATCCCGATTGCTTTGAGACAGTTTCTCTCACAATTCGATCTCATGACCAGAACTCATCTTTATCTTTAAAACAGATCGTACTGATACCGTCCCTCCTACACTAATGTCTTGTGATACTGCCGATGTCATCGTTATTGCTGAACCGGGAGCCTTCACAGCGACGGCTTCATGGACACCACCATCTGCTACCGATGACAGGACATTACAGAATGACATCACTGTCACGGCCACCAATACCCCGGGAGATTCGTTTGGCGTGGGAACCACACCAGTGACATACGTGTTCATGGACCAACAGGGCAACTCGGTGACATGTGCATTCAACGTTGTCGCAGTACCTAATCCAAGCAATGGTATGTAGGATCGAATATGCTTTGTATCCGACAATTCGAATTGATGGGCAGTGTATTCTTTAGAGAACTAGACCAAAATATTACTACCTTCGAGTCTAATGTTGTTCCACTGGACAACATCTTGCTTCACTGACCGCCTTCCGTAGGGAAGGTTAATAGATGTAATTTCTACAAGAAAATTCCCAATACTACGTGGTAGAACTATTGTGTCATGCCATTAAAGTGAAGACAAACTGCAGAATATTCACCGGTTAGTAAGGAGTGCTCTTGAAACACGTCAAAGTTTATTTTCTGGGGGAGAGGAGGGGGAATTCTCCCATTTGTTAAAGTTTCCATATTTTCATCGGTTCAGTGTGCTCATTTGTAAAAGCATTTATGTTTTCAATACCTGGAAATTAGACAAATTTTGATTTCTTGTAGATGACACCGCTCCACCCGAGTTCTCTGGATGTCCGTCTAATGTAGTGGTTTCAGCTCCCTTTGGTGCTACATCTACAGCGGTAACATGGACTGTACCTACATCAAGTGACAGCGACGGACAACCAACAGTCACCTCTACTGGGAATCCTGGAGAAAGCTTTCCAGTCGGAGTTACACCCATCACTTACACAGCGACAGATATGACGGGACTACGGGCCTTGTGTACATTTAATGTGATTGCGCGTGCAGGAGTGGGTAAGATCACGTTTATTACCATCATAGATCATGGATATTCAATCCATCGTCTACAAAGCAAACTAGATCTTCTTCTCTCTCTGTCCTTTTCTTTGTTCTATTAAAATCTTAACCAAGGTAAATTAATACTTTCACACCTACTCAAGTTAGATAAAAATGTGTACCTTATTAATGCAAGCGGTTTTAGCTACATTCATGATAATGATTTCACAATTCTAAATAATTTAAAATATTATATATATATATATATATATATATATATATATATATATATATATTAACTGGCTTCGTTCACTTTTCAAATGAAAATGTATTCATTACATTTCCATGGACTTTTCGCTGTTAGCGATCAGGGTTTAGCACTGAACTCTACACTACGTAGTGGAGAGTTCAGTGGGGTTTGGGATTGAGGTTACACTACCCTTAACCCCAACACTGCATCTAAAATCAACCCTTTAAAGGCGTATGTTCAAAATTATTATGATTTGATCCAGTTTTTCTATCTTTCTTCTGCAGTCGATAACATAGACCCAGTCTTGACTTGTCCAGTTTTCATACCACAACAAGTTGAGCTTGGGACAGCGACGGTGGAACTTTCTTTTGCTGATCCAGTCATCATGGACGAATCAAATACAGCTACTCTGTCATTTCGTAGCCATGTATATCCGTTTAACTTCTCCGTGAGTGAACAGACAATGGTTACGTATAATGCCAGAGACCAAAGCGGAAATGTAGGATCTTGTTCCTTTGCGGTTTTCTTCATAGGAGGTAATTTATCACAGAGTTTCTACAGTGCGTCCCCCCAAAAAGTTAACAGTTGGAAAACGTCTCCGAAAATAAATATTTCGAAATATATGTAGGAAATTTTCATACACGTGGATAGCTTAAGGTCTCTTCTATCAAATGACACCATAAAATCAGACAATATTTTAAGCTCGAGTAAGCAAAAGCGATATTTGTGAAAGGGTGCAAAATTCAGACTTGACTAGATTTAGTGTTTTGTTCTGGCTAGTATCAACAAATTTGAGAACCTTTAAAAGTTGATAGTTGGAAAAGTCTCCCCACATGAACATGTCAAAATATGTTCATGAAATTTGCATACCTATGGATAGCTTAGGGTCTCTCCTATCAAATGATACCGAAACATCTAACAATATTTTACGCTTGAGTGAGCAAACGCCATTGTTGTGAAATGGTGCAAATTCCATGATTGACAAAAATTTGTATTGGTTCTGGCTAGTCTCAGCGAAGTTGAAAGTGTTGAAAAGGCTTAGGAACTTTATATTCTGATCATTAAAAGGCAATTTATGAAAGAATAGGCTTTGTTTTCTGTATGTCCTAACATATAAATAAAAACTTGAGGGTTGACTGAGATAGCCAGCTTGAATTAAAACCTTTCCAAAACTAATATTTCAAAACACTCAATAAAGTATAGTTATTGCTTAATGAAGCATAAAAATATTGATGATATATGCAAGGACATACAGAGAACAGAACCTGTTTCCCATAAATTTTCTATTCTTGATCAAAATATTAATATTTATAAGCCTTTTAATGACTCTCCACTTTGCTGATACCAGCCAGAACAAATACCAATTCTTGTCAAGTCTGGATTTTGCACCTTTCACAAAAGTGGCCTTTGCTCACTCGAGCGTAAAATATTGCCAGATCCGTAGATATTATGTAATAGTAGAGACCCTAAGCTATCCACAGGTATAAAATTTTGCTTCAAATATTTTGAAATATATTTTTGGGGAGACCTTTTCTGACTGTTAACTTTTTTCTGACTGTTAACTTTTTTCTGGGACGCACTGTATATAGTTAGGTTCACACGAAGGGAGCTTAACTTTAAGTTTCGCTTGTAGTTTCAAAACTTTAAATTATCTTGTAGTTATCTTGTAGTTTTAGACCTTATGAACGGACTCGTAGTTTCGAAACTTACTTTAAGTTTACTTGTAGTTCCAGAACCACAAGCGAGCTTGTGGTTAACGCCGAAACCACGAACAGCGAGGGGTCCTTGTCGTAGTTACGGACCGTGTGGACAGAATAAACTTTAAGTTTAGCAATCTCGTTGTTAACGATGACCTCTCTGCTCATGTTAAATGACTAACGCTCGACTTGTAGTCTCAGAACGAGTGTCGTTGTTTCGGGCCAGTGTGGACCCTTGTCATTGTTAGTCAGCCGTTGCTTCGTTAATTTAAAGTTTCGTAAACTTAAAGCTTCAAAACTACAAGTCAGGTATGAACGTAGCTTATAACTCTAATTAGATATCATAGATTAGAAGTAGTCTATATCTATCTTCTACTTTCTCTAGTCAGGAGGTAAATAAATTGCAACATTGGACCACACGTCTCTGGGATTCATCTTATGAATGGAGATTATTATACGCTAAAGACTTGAGGAATTAAGCAACAAGTATATGACATACGTTAATATTTCAGTCACCGATGGAACCGACAGACCGACTACACCCCGAATAAAAAAATCAAATCATCCCAAATGGCCTAAATTGGTCGGGTTGGAGTCGGTTTATGTTAGATGCATAGGCGTACGAGGCGGTGGCTGGGGGCTGCAGTCCCCCTGAGGATTTGAAAGTGGTGATATTCGGGCAACCACTAACTCGTATTCGGGCGGTGAGTTGCCCGAGTATTATCATATTTGAGCATGAAGGTGCCCGAAAATGTAATTTTTTTCAAATAAAAAAGGTTTTTTTTTGCTCGGTTGCTTTGGTCACTCGCAAACATTTAGAACCTCGGAAGTTGATATTCAGGCAAAAGACATCAGCCCCCCCCCCTCGCGAAAATTTGCCCGTACGCCTATGGTTCGGTTTGGTGGTATGACTGACGAGGCATAACTCTGCGATTATCTTGAACGTACGTCTTAAAGCAGTAGGTTTACACACATATTTCACTTAATTTGTAAAAAAAAAAAAAAAAAGTTCTGATGTTAGCTTTCTCTTGAGCATGAATAGCTTTATACACACACACACACACCCACACACACGCCCACACACACACACACACACACACACACACACACACATATATATATATATATATATATATATATATATATACTTTCACAAACCTGCATCATTGCAGCATTAACGCCGACTTTCGAAATTCATTAAGGTACAGACGAGTTGACACTATCGAAGTAACATTTTCACACTCTTTCCAGTATTGTAATGTCCTGTTGCATATCACAATGTGTGCTTCTTCACCGGTAGTAACTTAATGTTTTCCTGTCGCATTCTGCAGTTCTCCATACGAGATGAAACGGTGCTCCAACACAAAATTATGCTCCTACGACAATTAATCCGGTCTATATTTGATCAAAGAGAAATTGTTCGGGTCGGGATTGCAATCGGGTTTACGGTTTAATAGGTAAAATTTTTGAAGATAAAGATTGAAGATAAGAATTAGGTTAGTGCGGTAAACTGACCTCGGAGCTGTTGTCGATGGAGCATGTGCCATACAACCTATAAAGAAGAAAGAAGGATTCTATATTGAACTTGCATAACATTTCTATTTGATTTTAGTTGATAGGACTCCACCAGATGTAACCTGCCCGGAACCAATCAACCGTACAGTAGAACTTGGGCAACCTTTCCTCAACGTTTCCTTTCCGAATGCCATTGCGACGGACTTTAGCGACGTAATGCTAGTTAATCAGAGTCACATGTCTGGTGACTTGTTTCCTGTTGGTGAAACGACTACTGTGTCATTTATCTTCGAAGATGTGAGGTCTAACCGCGGGGAATGTGATTTCAATATTACAGTCAATGCTGGTATGTAAAACCCATCGGACACTATACTATTTGTCTGCGATCCGATTTTGGAAGAAAACGTAATAGCATTAGACAGTTAAACAGTTAAATACATAAAATATGTTTGCCTGGGGTTCTGAATAGTCGTATAGATAGTAAAATCAAAATCAAAGCCTATTGCGAGCCTTCTAGTCGGAGGAAAGGCTAAATCGGCTCCGTATCGTAGTGACGTCAGAATAGTCCTGCGATTGTCTACGATTTGAAACTGATTTTGCCCTTATTCCCGATATAAGGCTGACATCGCACCAAATTCCTATGTTGCTATGTTGAGTATTCATATTATTATTCAGAAGCTGAATCAGGTAGATTTTTTTTTGTTAAAGTGCAAACGATACAATTAATAATAATCACTATCGTACAAATATTGGTTCAAGTATAAAAATTCTGTAAGGAATATATGAATTTCATCTTCTCTGTATAATAACCCTGAAGCAAATTAAAGATCTAAAGTAGATGTGGAAGTAATAAAGATATTAATCCCACTAAAAGTGATTATCGAACGGATTAAAAATATAAGTACATCCCTGATCTTTACAGAGGCGTATGTATTTTAAACCTCCGAAACTTTAATACTACTTGTTTTTGTAATATACTTGAAAAGAGAAAGTTCTTTGTTATAGTCACAATGGAATTATTAAGACGATTTCACTAAAACATTCTTGTATAAGAAATTAACAATAATGATGCCGCTTTGACTGAAAACTTCGATTGGAAACTTGCCCCTTTAAGGTATACAATGGCTCTCGTACTTTTGGAAGGGACAGCATTGTACCAAAAATATGTCTTTCAGGGAAGGCGTACTAATCTTTGAAAGAATTACATGGTGTAACCCTGAAAAACTAAACCTACAATTCAGTATCTCCACCATGAAAGTGTCGCTGATACTTCACTAAATAATCTTGGTATAACTGCCATTCTTTGTATTTCTGACACAGTCGATACTACACCTCCGAACGTCACATGTCCACCCACTATATTTGAGACAATTGAACTCGGTGATGTTGACACGGTAATAACCTTTCCTAGTGATCCGGCTACTGCAACTGATATATCGGGCATGCCAACTCTTTTGGCTATCATTCCACCGTCCGGATCAATTTTCCCGATCGGAGAAAGTTCTGTCACCGTTGTATACATGGACTCAAGCAATAACGAAGGCAACTGTACATTTACTGTTAATGTCACAACCCGTGAGTACAATGTATACAACTGTAGTAGTAGTAGTAGTAGTAGTAGTAGTAGTAGTAGTAGTAGTAGTAGTAGTAGTAGTAGTAGTAGTTGTTGTTGTTGTTGTAGTAGCAGTAGTAGTAGTATAGCAGCAGCAGCAGCAGCAGCAGCAGTAGTAGTAGTATTAGACTTTATTATATAACTTGTTTAACTCAAGGCTAATCTGCAACAAGGCCAGTATGATTTGCACACATGGCACTTGGGGTGCATTATGGAATATGCCTTTTCTTTAAGAAAGTAATGATAAGTTCTACTCATTCACAAATATCCGAGAAAAGAAGGTAATATGAGAAGGAAGGATTGTAGCGTTGATAACGTTAGACTGCTACAAGAGGCAAATGTTTTTGTAATGAGCAAAACGTGTATTAGTTGTCATGTCAAAAATTGGAGATATTCATATTTGATCAGATGATGATTTAGTATTCAGGAATAAGCTGAGAAACTTTCAATTACTTATTGCGCATCTGTCGCACATAGATACGAGCAGGGGCGGCGCTACAGGGGGGGGGGCAGAGGGGGCGACCGCCCCCCCCTATGATTTTTCAAGTAGTGAAAAAAAGAAGAAAAAAAAAAGAAAAAAGAAAAGGAGGAAGAAAAGGCAAGAAAAGGCAAGAAAGAAGAAAGAGGAGTATTAAAAAGAGAAGTCTTAAACATATAACTCTATATTACCCCTGTTATTTAATGGAGAAAAAATATGACGTCATCTTTAGGTCGTCTTGCCCCTCCTATCAAAATACCCTGGCGCCGCCCCTGGATATGAGTGGTGTACCCACCGGACTATAATATATATTCTCCACCGTCTATCATTTGCAAAATTGATGTAAATGAAGTAGTAATAGTATGAACTAGACAATTACATGATGATTTTATTGGCTTGCTCATATTTTCGGAAGATACGAGACAATATTGTTCATGATAAAATCATATTGCCCTCGTCTTCGACTTTGGCAGTGTGATTAATCTTGGACAATATAGTCTCATATCCCCCTCAAAACCGTTCAATTTTATTTAAATGTAATTCCATATTCTAAATCGCCCCAAGAACCTCATCTGCCTTCTCCGTAGCTCACAAAACAGTTTCCGCTTCACTTTAGCTCTTATCAATACTTCCTCATTGCTCACACTATCTGTCCATGCTATCTTTATCAGTCTTCTTAGAAAACATATTTTACAGCTCTCCAAACGATTTCTCTTCTCTGCTGTCACTACCCAGGCTTCATGTATAGACATAATATTTCAGTAAGCGTATTTCCGTCCTTGTACTTCTTGTACTTCTTGTACGATTTCTCAAAGTATACATTTCTATAATTCCTTATCCTAAATCTTACAGTGGATACCATAGCACCTATGCTGACCTGTCCAGGACCCATAGTGGAAACGATCGAACTCGGGCAAGGTCCGGTGAATGTCACCTTTGACGATCCAATCATCTTCGATGTTTCAAACACGGGGATGATCATATCACGAAGTCATAGCTCCGGTGATCTTTATCCAGCCGGGGTGGTAACGATGGTTAACTTTACCTCTAGCGATCAGAGTGGGAACGAAGCATCGTGCTTATTCAGTATCTTCATCATGGAGGGTACGATATGGTGACCAAGTTTCGCGCACAAGGCATTTAAAAAACTGTTCGGTCTATGATTTCTCATATTCTACAATAATTTATTTAGATCGATTTATACCAAACGTAAAGCCAAATGTTGAACTACAAAAAGGACCAACACGGCAATCAATAGACAACGAATTTTGGAGATATCGCGATCTCAAAATTCGATGTAAGATCGCCACGCATTGCAACTGAAAAAAAAAAGTTCATTAAATCAACGAGTCCAAACTTCGCGCATATGAGTTTACAGCTAATTTATCAAACGTAGCAATCCATCAAATGTAAGACTATTGCATCATTTGCAAGGCAAAATATCATTTGATATCACATTTTACTTATAAGTGTGATGACATCTTCTCTCAAAATGAAGATTTCTAGACCCTTGAAGGTAACTTTGAAGTTTTTTCGGAACAGACGCAAAATATAGCAAAATGTAGCGATGTTTTGTCTATATTTTCATAATTTCTGACCTAATTTCTAAAAAAATATTTGTCCCCATGTAATTTTAGGTTCCTCTATCCATTGGTGCTATTCGATATTTGAAATCTTTAGTTATGAGATATTACTCTGTGCGCGAAATTTGGATATCCGCGAGGTTTGGACACACCACCATAGGTCAGTGGCACACAGTATTCTCAGGCTATACCGAGATATTCATCCAGAGTGTTTCGGATATGAATGTATTAAACCAGAATACACACCAAGTAAAATATTTGTTAAAACTACGAAATAAATTTGGTATGTAGTGATTTTTGTTTACGAAAAGCACTTGAATTAGAAAAATGCAAAAAGAGCCGATTTGGTTATGATAAACTGAACCATGATCCTTTTGTCTGAAAATGTTAAGTATGCTTTGTTTGGCAATTTAAAGAAATTTCGTGTCACTATGATCTTGTGAATCTTGTTTCGATATCAAGGACAATTCTCTTTTTTCTTTAGTTAAAATGATAACCTATAATATTCTGATACAAAACAGGTTCAAAGTTATTTTTTACAGGAAATCATGAATGTATCACATGGCCCCTGGTATAAAGTGCAACATTTATTTATTTCCTCTTCTGTCGATGTTATAGAACCGATTTTACTACATCTCTTTCTATAATTAGTGACAAAGTGAAGCACTTTGAACCTCAGAGTCGTCAATTTTGTGACTTGCTTTAAAATTGCTCCTAACAGTTGATTCAACGGATCCGGTACTGACTTGTCCTCCTGAGGTCACAGTACCAGCTGAGTTGGGTTTAGCAACCTTCCCTGTAACCTTCGGTAACCCTACCATCATGGACGACTCCAACACCGGTGTGATTACATCCTCAACTCATACGTCTCCAGGACCATTTCCTGTAGGCGAAACAACCAGAGTTACCTTTACGGCAGGAGATGAGAGCGGAAATGAAGGCTCCTGTTCGTTCAACATTACCGTTGATGCGGGTATGTAGAGAATAGACCTATATTTGTGGAGCAACTTTAGCTCTTTAATGATAATAGCTACGTTTATATTTCCCACATATCCATCCCAGAGTATGCTCAAGTCGCTTACAAAGTACAGCTATTATCCCACCGTTAGCCTAACTTCGCTAGGACGCTAAAACAACTTCCTACCAGGTACCCATTTACTACACCTGGGCCCTCTGGCATAAATTGCAATTAAACGCAACTCAAAAAATTAAACGCAAGTCCCAAATACGCGATCCTAATTGGCTGAAAATCAAGTTGCGTTAAATTTTTTTGAGTTGCGTTTAATCGCAACTTTTTATGCATGAGGGCCTAGGGGGTGTTTCATAAAGCTATTAGTAAAATTACGCATGACTTTACGAACGACTTGAATATGAAGTACCAGATAGGATGTCCAAAGTTTTTTTTACTGATGTTTTAACAAAGCGTCACTGTATTTCCAATAACCTCAATTAAATTATGGCAGAAAATATACTTTGCATTAAAATTTTTTGTTATGATAAGAATATTAATCTATATCTGCACAGTTCAACTTTAGTTTATGCAGTTAAAAATGACTGAGCATCCCATTTGGCTTGTCATATTTAAGTCATTCGTAAAGTCATGAGTAACTTTGCGAACAGCTTTATGAAATACCCCCTGGGTTGATAGTTGCTATAGGTAGATCAATGTCTAGCCAAAGAACACATTCTATTACTAGTAAGAACTATTTAATGTATTTCAGTTTATGCATATTTCACTTCAGAACTCCCGGTTAATGACTATTTGATTAACCTTCTATGTATAATTGTGTATCTGTGGATGGAATCCACTTGGACTACATTAGTTTTGGCTAGATTAGTTTTGGCTATATATGTTCGGCTATCCTTTGGCTATCCTTTAGTAAGGTTTTGAGTCGTCAAGAACAACTGTTATCATGGTTGTTTAAGAAGTATGCATAAAATTTCTTAACAGGTCTGTTGGGGGATAATCATAATGTTTTTTTCCGTGTTAGTTGGGTGTATACACGAAGATTCATATGGAAAGGTATGTATTGTAGTTTACTTTTCTAAACTTTCCGTGCAATAACTGCAATATTTAAAAAAAAAATGATTTATTTCAATATGCTCCGCCGCAGTTGACACAACAGATCCAGTGCTTACCTGCCCTCCCCACATCAACATGACGGTTGAATTGGGACCAACAAGTGTCCCGATTTCTTTTCCCAACCCGATCGTCTTCGACTTCTCCACCACATCATTATCGACAAGTCCTTCTCCACCTGGACCTTTCCCGGTTGATGCAACTACTATAGTCACCTTTACAGCAAGGGATCAAACCGGCAATGAAGGCAATTGCTCTTTTCGCGTTGATTTCAACATAGGTATGTTGAAACAACGACTACTAACTCCACTTATGGCTCATGCAAAAGAAAAAGTATGGCAATTCCACATATACCCCAAAGCTAAGTATCTGTCAATACTTAAAATGCCATTGATGTTTAATATCAGTAATTGATTCGACGCCATCCTGTATGTCATCGTTCGGAATGAGAACTTGATACCAATGTCCTTTCTTCAACACGATCATCTGTTTGAAACTTCCAACCATTACCCAATCTAAATAGGTCGACATAGACATGTTGTTCATGGTAAATCTCTATATTGGAGCACAGTTCTATTTTAACAGCTGAAACACACTTCGAATATAAGAAACATTGAAGGAAGTACCATAAACAAATTTAGGCAAATTGTCTTTCCTCTTATTTACCACCCAAGCCACTTAAGATCAGACAAACAACGTATTAAAAATGTTAAACGCATTACAAGAAAGTGGAGATCATGATAATCAAAAGGTATGTAATCTATTGGATTATAATTGATTATGCATTAAAGCCTACACAATTTGTGAATAATTTTCTTTATCATTCTACAGTTGACATGACACCTCCAAACGTTACATGTCCACCCGACATCACCCAAATAGTAGACAGTCCCCAGCCTGCATCAGTCACATTTGACAATGCTACAGCTACAGACCTGTCCAATACAGTCATTTTCATCTCTCAATCTCACCAATCGGGAAGTATGTTTCCTTTTGGATTGTCACTTGTTAGGTTCACCTTTGAAGATCCTACTGGAAACAGTGCTTTTTGTGATTTATCAATTACTGTCGGTAAGTATTATCAAAAGGATGGTTTATTTTATATCCTTCTAAAGTACTATTTAGCATTTGAAATGGCATTATGCAAAATTAGTCCGAAGTTTATATGGACAACAGAATCAGAAGTAGAATATGTTTGGTTATTAAACTGGCTTAACAAAATACACTCTGTACGTGTGTTACCCTGTTGCTTAATGACCTACTCGGGCCCTCTTGCGTAATTTGATTTTCAAACAATCAGTATCGCATATTTTGGACTTAGCGCTTATTTTTTTGAGTTGCGTTTAATCGCAACCTTTTATACAATAGGACCATTGAGTTCGATTGGTTTACATGGATTTGGAGATAGACATTCATTATTTTTATTCATTCAAAAGAAAATTACCTCTTTTTTATAGACATTTCCATTTAAATATAAGAAAGACGTATAGTTCCATTAAATTCACCTCTCAGATACAGACCAATGTCTCAGCTCTCCATGTGTAAATGGGACGTGCATGGATAATATCAACAGTTTTAGTTGTATTTGTGAACCTGGATTCGACGGACTACTCTGTGACACAGGTGAGTTATTATCACTAACGGTGTCTTAGGCCACTGTACACCTTACGATCGGTCTGCGATCCGATTTGTAAAATATGGCATTAAATATGGCATTAAATATTGGCATTTTAACAACTGAAATCTATCCTATTCAGATTCTGAAAAGTAATATGAATACTAAACATAGAGTTTGGGTGAGCTGTCAGCTTTCTGCAGGGAATAAGGGCAAAATTGATTTCAAATCGAAGGCAGTCGTACGATTTTTATGACGTCACTACGACTTGGAGCCGATTTGGCCATCCCACCAACTAGAAAACTCGGCAAAGGCCGTATTATCGATTTTACTATCTGTATGACTATTCAGACCCTCAGCCTTTCTCCTAATTACCAAATGGAAGTAAAAATGAAATTTTATTATGTATGAAATTGTGAAAACCAACGATTCAATTCGTAAAGGTCCTGTAAGGATAAAATCTAATTATGTGTATAGCAAATGAAGTTACTACAGCTGTGAAAAAGTTACAACGTTTACAATCCTTTCTGTTGCTAGCTGACACTACACCGCCCGTACTTACTTGCCCAGTCAACATGGAAATAACAGTAGAGGTAGGTCAGCTAGGACCATTCGAGGTAACGTTCGATGACGCAACAGCTATAGACACATCGGGCGTGGTCAATTTCGTCAATAGATCACATAACTCCGGTAGCAGCTTCCCTATTGGACAGACAGTGGTGACGTTTATCTTCGAGGATGGCATTGGAAATAGCAACAACTGCAGCTTTCTGATCTCAATCAATGCAGGTATTATGCGATGTTCGAATGAGTATGTGTCAACTCGTTTAAACGGGATCAAGACTTACAAATAAATTATCATGGCATCATCTTTCTTTCAGCTTACACTCTCAGATGATTTCTGACTAATTTCATTATCTTGTTCTTGTAAAACGACCCTGAAAAGAAAGCAATATATTTCTACTGAAAAATAATTCAAAGCTTTTTGTTATAATTTTTGGACTTATAAGTAAATCTCATCTATCAAGCTATTAAAGGGTTTTCTGTTATTTCAACAATCACTCAGATTGTTTTCCTTCAGTTTTGAAGCAGTTAGAAAGTCAGTTTATCTGAAACAAAGATATAATATTTTCTACTACTTTTCTTGCTTATATAGTCGATGAAATTCCACCGTCACTTACGTGTCCCGCTCATATAGCAGAGACAGTAGAAACAGGAGTCTCTGGGAAGAGGGTTACCTTTGACATTGCCAACGCTACAGACAATTCAGGAACAGCTAACCTTGTGACCCACAGCCCGGTCTCTGGTTCTTTGTTTCCTGTGGGTTCAAGTTCTGTGATCTTCATCTTTACCGATCTATCAGGGAATCAGGCGACATGTTTCTTTTTCGTCAACGTCACAGAAGGTATAAGGAAAGTGATTCGCAAAAATCAAAATCAAAGATCAAAATTGCATTGCAGATTGAAAAAAATAATCATTGGTTCTATTCTATATTAATAGGTTGGTTATCAGGTCACATTAAATTTCAGATTTGATAAAGAACTCAGTCAAACAAGGTCTCTATTGCGAATAACTTATGGAGTGTACATCAGACACACTGGGTTCAACTTTTGACAGAGACCATTCGGATCTTCGTCCTTCTTTCAAAAGCATGCCAGTAAGAACAGGCTATGAATCAAAAATTAATTTGTGCTATCTTCTCACCACCGTTCCTTCAAACATACGTTTTTACACGATTATTATTTTCTATAGAAAAAAATGTTTCTATAGATGTTCGCTGCTTACAATCTTTCAGTTCATTATTGTAATTTCGGGGTTCAGAATGCCTGGCTGCTATGACAATGAAATACGTACCCCCGCGCACTTTTAACCTTTCCCATCAGATTACTTTAAGTAATATCGCTTTCCCCCTTACCTTTCAAATCCCAAATCAGCTGACATGACATCACCAGAGGCTACTTGCCCTGAGAACGTTACCGGCATTGCACAACCTGGCACTAGCTACGCACCGGTTACGTTCAGTCCCCCAGAAGCTACAGATAACTCAGGGATGGCAAGTCTTGTAGGTCTTAGTGCGGAATCTGGGAGTAACTTTACACTCGGAACAACAATCGTGACTGCGAGCTTTCTGGATCCGTCTGGAAATGAGGGCTCATGCTCCTTTGCGGTAGTAGTGTCAGGAGGTAGGTAGAATGTATTCAGTATTCTGATATTTAAATGTACATCCTCTTTCTGAATGAATAAAACCTATTATAAACATACATCATGTATTGATTTTTTTAACTTGCTCTGACTGCCAGGTATCCAATTTTGTAATTATTGACTTTACAAAGAGTTCTTATAGCCATATGGATTTAATTGTAAACCCGTTTCAATTGGACTATTTTAAAGTTCATGAGTGATAAATGAAAATTGAGATGACTGTTTACTAGTCGCGAAATGAAAACGAAATAAATTACATCCATACGAATGCATTTTCCAGTATGCTCTTGAACACCGCGGGAGTCATAAAAAAGGCACAAAACACATCCAATAGAAAAAAGTTCAGATTTAAAAAAAAATCGTAATTGTCGATATAAAACTTTGCGACCTTCTCACAGAGAACGCAACTGTCATAGTCAGCGATCTCGGGACTGACTTCGTTGAGCTGACGTGGACCAATGATGTGAGCATGGGTATCATCGTGTACGTTGTAATGCTGTCCGGTACCGATGGTACATTTCTTCAGACTCGAGCCACGAATCCTTCTCCGGTAATCGTTGAGCGCTTTGAGCAACTCACACCAGGCACACAGTACATGATATATATCGATGCCATTACCAGTTTTTCCTTCGAATTTGCTGCGTTGAATGTCGTCACGAGTAAGAAAGAGATTTGTTTCTATTGGTCTGGGTCATGGATTATGCGAAATTATGTTTCAATGAGAAATGTAACTGGTCTGAGACCCAGTCGATAAGACCATGTAAGACGTTTTCTTCAAGTAGGTTTGAAAGTAATGAAATGACAACATAGCTTGGGGTTATCAGACAGGCCGGAAAAAATTGGTTTATCATCTTGATCATTTGTTGTTACAACGAAATAACTTCTTTTTTAAAGTCCTCGTATGTGATAACTGAAGCGCAAATATTTCTAAATTATTGATATCTGGTTAGAAGGTAATTAATAGTGAAAACGATGGAATACATAAGAGAAAGAGGAAATATGCTTCAAAACTTTGAATATCCATACAATTTCTGAACAACTATCTCAACGTTATTCCCTTCTCCCTAGGACCAAAAAGAGCAGAAAACGTCACTATGTATGAACTGAGCGATTCTGCATACTTTTTTCGATGGGACCCTCCTTCTCCTCCCGGCAGTTTCTTCATCGACTATATGCTGAGATACAACAGTTCTGGTTCTCCAGCCGATGTTATCCGTCTCCTCCCTCCAAGAGGGAGTTATGGTCTTGAAGGACTCGTGTCAGGGGCTCAGTATATGTTTGAATTTTTTACCCGTATCAGACCAACGAGAAGTGCTCCTTCAGAGATCATGAACATTCCCCTAGGTAATATGATTTATCGTTTTATACTAATTCATGATATTCCCCAATAATTAGATGGTGACGTGATATCAAGTAATTCTGATGTATTGAAACAAACCTCGAAACAATAAGATAATTCGTTGTACCAGTTATAGACAGTGCGTCTTTATGAAATAATGGTACTCGTTCTTTTGATATAAACCCTGGATATGTTATCTTAACTTGGTAATGATTCAAAATTGCGATGGAATGATAACGACGAACATAACATGATTACTTTGTTTTTTCTTAAGAAATATTGTTTAGAGTAAAGTTCTATCACGCAGTTGAAATAATACGCACGTATTATAGAAGGACATATTATCAAACTGTTTTATGGAAGTGTGGAAATGTTTTGTCATTTGGCTTTTCATGTATCGGATAAATGCGGCAGAATGATAAATTAGCTGCGCTTTTACGTGGTATCATGGCTCTTTACTTGAGGTTTTGAATCCGACAGATATGTTATTATTATTATTATTATTATTATTATTATTATTATTATTATTATTATTATTGTAATTACTTTTATTATTATTATTATTATAATTATTATTATTATTAAAATTATTACTATATCATTATTAAGAAAAAGATCACGTGATTATAAAGGATTGCTTTACCATAAAATATGATATATTGCTGAAACTAAAGGTACACTAGCTGATATGTCGATAAGAGCTATCACTGCCCAGGAGTTGGAGGTGTTCAGGACTACCTCTCCTACAGTGACTCAAGTCAAACTGTTTAGCGAGGATGGTTTGGAGGAATACGAAAAGATGCTCGAAACTGGCGAATCTTCGGTAGTCTTCGTAGAGCTTCGACCAGACACGGTGTATACGATGATTGGTGTGTCAGCCAACATGGTGGTTTCTTCAGACACGGGTAGAACAAGTACGTATGGGTTTAACTCTACATCACTCATCAGGAAAGATGATACAGAACTTCCGTTGGTTGGGGCAATCATAACATGTAGTTTAAGCATCTACAAACTTTAAAAAATAGCTTGCAAGAATTTATATACTCGTGTGGATGTTTACAAGCCAAGTGCATAGGCATCCTTGCTACCCACTGTCACCTATCTCCGCTCAAGTGATCGGAGGCCGCAGACAAGAAAGAAACTGAGTGTAGAATCACTTGGCTTGAGAAAGTCCACAGGAGTGGATGAAAGTTTGCCTACTTAATTTTGAGGTTGGTAGAAGCCTAAACTAACCATAAAGATATCCAGAGCATAGAGAACAATTGACATTTATACCAACCAACGTAAAACAAACTACCAACGAAACGGAAAATTATGGAAGAGAACTTGTTAAACTGTCACTTAGACATCGACTTGACAAGAGAAATGCTATAAGGTAGCGGAAAGAAGTGTTATCACAAGATATACTTTCATAACGACAGTACGAATTATTGTAGAGTTCTATTTTCAGTTATTGATGATGTGGGTTTAGATGATAAGGCAAGATCACGTATAACTAAGCGAAAAACACTAACCACAGAATGCCACATTTTTTTTTTACCGAACTCTTACAGATCTTCTTGATGGAATATCATCTACCTCTGTTACTTCCGATTCGGTTGGACTGATGTGGGGTGCCGTTCCCATGGCAACAGCTTACGACATATCTTTTATCAGTCAGGACACGACGAGTACAGGGGTGATGTCTATCCCCGCGAGTCAGTCTACGGCTTTAGTTTCGAACCTACAACCTCAAACTTTGTACACCTTTTCCATTGTGGCCCTAACTGGATCAACACTAGTCAATGTAGGGAGTGTGACTACTGCTACAGGTATGTTATGAATAACATTAGGGAACTTTAGAATATCTGAAGATTTATTTGTCGGGTTATTTCCTGTCTACACTAGGGCAATCGATGTTGTTTCCCTTTTAAATGAGAGAGTGCACTCTGGAATTTTTGCAGAAGAATAAAGCTTCACCCCAATTCTTTCATGATAAATATTTCGTGTAATTTTAATCACCTTTTGATAAATGATTGCTTTTCGACTATACTTTTCAAAGAAGCAGTATTCATCATGTTCCTGATTTTTGATCAGATATTGTTACTGATATATATCTAACACTTTATAACATATTATGTAAAGGAGAGGATAAACTTTGTTGTTTTGTTCGTGTTAAAGATGATTCGAATCAGCCGCCAGTCCTAAACAACTGCCCAGGCGATACATCAGAAGTGCTCCCAGACACATCATCATTTGTGTCCGTGACCTGGACACCACCTATGTCTGTAGATGACACTGGTACACCAGCACTGTCCTCGACCAATCAACCAGGCAGTTTGTTCGGTTATGGTTCGACCACTGTTACTTACACAGCAGTGGACGCTGGAGGTCTCAGTGTCAACTGTTCATTCGTCGTTAACGTGACAGGTATATAGGACGATTTAGGCAGGAGGAGGTCTTTGGAATTAAGAAGCAGATGTATTCACCATCTAGCATATTTCCTTAGCCGTGAACAGTAAGATTTATATTAAAACAATTGCACAAAGAGTTTCGACCATTAAAAAATTCTTAGTAATCGCAACTGTTTAAGCATTGGCGAACCACGATCAAATTTCAGCAGCCATTCTTTGAAAGAAAAATCCGAGCTCTTTAATGCTGACAAAGTTTCATCAATATACCCAACTTTTAAACAATGCCTCTTCACTGTTCATGAAACATGACGAGGAATACTACATGAATGGGCCTACTTTAGTCACATGATTAATAATATGGTTCAAATCGAACAAACTAATTCACAATATACTCGTCAACAATCATATGCATTATCTCTTCACTGTTAAGATACAACACCTCCGGTAATTAGCGATTGCCCCAGTAGCGCACCAGCCTTGCTGATACCAGGAGACAGTATGGTTGAGGTCTCCTGGCCTGTCCCAATGACCGGGGACAACTCTGGAATGGTTTCTTTGACGTCTACTCACAACCCTGGTGATGGCTTTCCTCTCGGAGAGACACCGGTGACATACACTTCAGTAGATGCAGCGGGGAATATGATGACGTGTGTCTTCAATGTATCAGTTACCCCAGGTAGGAATGATGATCTGACATTTGCCCGGGTGACAATTTCTACGGGCTTTATTTCCTCAAAGATATAGGGTCAGGAGCGTTAGTTTTAGGCGTAGTGTGTGGTCTAGTCTAGAAGTTAGTAATTCGGCTTATACGAAAATGACCTCGGAGCAATCTTTACTGGAGCATGTGTCGTACATCCGGTAGGCATAACCGAATTCAGCATTTCGGAAGGCTGAATAATGCTATGAGAAAGATATGAGAAACATTTCAAGCATTGAGATCGCAATACATCTGAAGCTCTTCGTCTGTCAATTTTCCTCGTTTCGTCCATTATTGTGTAGTCGAGTATATTATTTCCATTTTTTTCAAAGGACGTGTGTTCACATAAGGTACTTCGTCATGCAAAGAATCATTATAGATAGACATCACATTCCTGAAGCATTTAAAAGTCTACAAAGTATATGGTAACCTAAATACACTCTTAACTGGGTAATGGGTATAATCATTCATTTTGAACCAATGAGAACTGAAAGCGTTAACAGAAATGTCTTACTAAAAATACTTAAGAAGGTATAAGATACACTACAGATTTTAACAACCATAAATTATTTTTCCTCATTTCTATCAAAATCGTCACCACATTGATGTAATTATTTTGTTCCAAATGACTATGTCTAATTCCATTTATGTTGACTACAAGATCCCAGCAACCAGCCCCCAGTATTGTCAGATTGTCCTCGAAACGTGTCGGTAACCTTGACGCCTACCTCTCCTATGGTGACTGCAACATGGACACCACCCAATGCTACTGATGACAATGATACCCCGGTGTTATCTTCAACCCACGAGCCGGGCATCATGTTCGGGTTTGGCGTAACAATGGTCACCTACACTGCTATAGATTCCGAAAATCTGACAGATTCGTGCACTTTCACTGTGGTTGTTGGAGGTAGGATAAAATTCATTATATCATTTAATCAGTCTACATTAATTCTTAATTAACTGTATTTGATAACAAGATCTAAGAGGATAAATATTCGGGTTCTTTATATTTATATAGAGTTCGAATCAAATTAACAGGCAAACCACAATCATTTGTCTTGGGATAAAAATACAGAAAGGTTTCACTATTGACGGTGCCATGATTATACAAATCTTTGATAATTGGTGGCATATCCAGTAAAGGGTTTACCCGACGTATGCCCCAAACACAACGTTACCCCTATACCAATTCAAGCTTGCGGCACGCTTAATAAGCGTGTTTTGGACAAATTAAGCTTGCGGCAAGCTGAAAACGTGCTTAGAAAAGGATTGCCATCTTACCTCAAGCGTGCCGCAAGCTTGCACAAAAATGATAAGCCGCTTACCATTTTTGTACAAGCGTGGGGCAAGCTTGCGGCAAGCTTGCAGTAAAAGTGGCAAGCTTGTGGCAAGCTTGCAGGAAAATTGGCCAGCTTACCGCAAGCTCGCACAAACATGGTAAGCGTGCGGCAAGCTTGCTGCATACTTGCAAGAAAAATGGCAAGCTTGCGGCACAGTTTCATGGGAAGCGGTAAGCTTGCGGTGAGCTTGCATATTACCAAATGGTAATTTATTGTTTAAAGATAGTAAAACATTTTTAAAATGTCAAGAGAGGAAAAATGTGATATTCATCATGCATTTGGTCTGATGACTGTGCCAGATAGGATTATGTGCTAAATTTTTATATTAAGACGACTTAAATCGGAGTGCAGTATTGCTCCCATATGCATTTTTATCACTAGAAAACAGAAAAATGACTTGATCATTTCTTTGTATACATATACACTGTATTATAATTTGCTATTAAATATAATAATCATTATTCACACTTATAAAATGACAAACTATTGTGAAAAAAAAGATTCAAATTGAAATCCCCTTTTATAGCTTCTTCAGGAGAATGATAAGTGCTGATTTCAAATTTAAAAGAACTATAGATGACATAAACACGGTAGAAATTGGTATCACTGAATATGCATGACTCATTTGCATATTTTCTACTTTCAACATAAAATGCTTCAATTAAATGTTCAGTAGCATATTTAGTTTTATTCTAAAGCTTCAGAAATATTGGATATTATTCAGATAGCATCTATGAGAAAAGGAAACACACTATTTCAATTATCAATTATTTACAATAATTATGAAAACACTAACCACTAAATCGATGCAGTTTGGTACAAGATTATTTATAATACACGTATGTAAAAGCAGTTTGGTACAAGATGATATATAATACACGAATGTAAAAGCTCAGAGTAGAAACTAACACTTGAATGCAAGCTAGCCGCAAGCTTGCGGCACGCTTACGGCAAGCTTGCCAATAAGCGAACCAAAATTTGTATAGGGGTAAGGCGCAGAAAAGAAAACAATATAAATTGCAGTGAGTCTCGCCAGGTACATTCCGCCCCCTCGTCTGGGAAGTATTCCTCCCCCATTATGTCCAGTAATTCTGGATACACCACTGATGATATGAATTGAATATAAATTAATTTCTTTCAAGGTTTAATATTGTAGATAGTTAATACCGTTGTCTAGGGGATATGTCACCGTGCTATGAAGCTCTTTGTAGGGGGTTAAAATCTCTCCCACGGCACTCGTGCCCTTTGGCAACAGGGCAAGTCATTAATTTATACATTTACCACTCTCCACACAGTTGAAAAAAATGGGTACCCGAAAGGAAGAAATTTCTTGAATGCTTGAACGCCTATCATGGTAGCTCGGTTAAAGCCGGTGTTAATGATATGATTGCAGGGCCCTAAGGGAACACAGTATTAATAATGATGATGTTACCTTGCATAAACAAGACATATTATTAAAAGAAAGTGTAAAAATGAGAAATGAGATTCTAATTGCAAGGAGATTAAAAACACTGGATAACAAGACAAATGAAAACCGTACTTTTAACATTCTTTTTATAGATGACACTGATCCAGTTTTGACCGCTTGTCCGCTCGTGGATAGCCCGGTAGCCCAACAAGGAAGCACAACGGCCCGGGCCTTCTGGACCCGACCAACAGCCACGGACAATTCTGCTATGGTGACTGTGAGTTCCAGTCATTCCTCAGGGGATACCTTCCCTATCGGACCCACTGACGTGGTGTATACTGCTACGGATGGGGCTGGGAATAATGTAACGTGCAACTTTACGGTCGTTGTCAGAGCGTTTCCAGGTATGATTATCACATGGACGTGTGATATCTTTTAAACAGAAAGCCCCAATACTTACCAGAGATCAAATTTTTTTCATTTCCTTGATAGTTGCTGGCAATACTGATTATAGATATTACGTCAAGGTGAACCAGAGTCTTTCATCTGCCTCTTGATATAAGTATAAAGATTTGATCTATCAAATAGATTTTCAACAAATTCTTTTATTCTAATTTCCACATTGTGACTAACTTTTGTTAATTCCTCACTACGTTAATTTCAAGACCAGGTGGTAACGGCACGGAGTATCAATACATCATGAGAAAAATTAACAGAGTATGGTATGCCTTCAACAACAACAAAAAAAAAACCCTCCCCCCAAAAAAAACCCCCCAAAACATATGAATTCAATATTTTTCTTTGGTTGTTTTACAAAAATTTAAAATTTGATGGGAATTGGGGGATGTGCATTCCTTTTCTTTATCCTAGGATTTTGTTTCCCGGCATATAACTCCTCGAAAGTGTAATGATTTGCTAGGCTTCATCAACTTGTTCCCTTTTATCAGACGACCCTATAAGCCTTGTTGATTGTCCAAGTGGTGCCTCTGGAACCCTACCAGTGTCTTCAAACCAGGTTGCGGTGACATGGACACCACCTACAGCAGCAGGTGGTAGTGGACAAACAACAGTCACATCCGACATGCAGCCAGGCAGTATGTTCGGCTATGGTCAGACACGCATCACCTATACAGCCACTGATTCGGACAGTTTCACCGATAGCTGTTCATTCCTGGTAGTTGTAGCAGGTTTGTGTATTATATTTCTGTTACCATACATACAGTTAAACAAACACGGCAGAATGTCATGTCCTAAATACTCACACTCAATGGCCTTTTATGAAAAAGGAATTTACCAACGATTCTTTTGAACGCACTTATTTGAAGAAAAAAAAATATCCACAGAACTGAAGGGTCTAACTTGGTAGGAAAAATCGCTATGAGATCCGTTGCGCTCTTAAATGAACTATGAAAATGATAAAGAAAGGCGTACCTTTTCCCATGAATCTTCTTTTTATAGATGTCACAGACCCTGTGATTAGTGGCTGTCCAACGCAGGTTACTGGTGAAGTCCCTCAGGGAAGCATTAATGTCTCTGTACCCTGGACAGCGCCCTCTGCTTCGGACAACTCTGGCATGGTAACCTTGACGTCAACAAGACCCCCCAACGACCAGTTCACGGTGGGAACCTTTGAGGTTGTATACAGCGCTACCGACCTGGCAGGAAACTCTGACGTGTGTTCCTTTCAGGTTACTGTCACACCGGCGCCAGGTAGGTTTACCAAAATAAAATCATTCCAGACTCCGAGAAATATGCCCCCCCCCAAAAAAAAAAAATGAAATAAAGAAAGGAATACCCTGAATATTATGTCATTTGATAGAACCAGGGTATTACGTTCAAATGTCTAGTAAAAAGAAAATAGTTACATAAACCATTTATAACATTGATATTTATCAACATTTCCCAAAGAAAACTGCTGACCGGATGACATCTTGATGCTTTCATTTCAATATATTATAAAAATAGAGATTAAATCAAGAATCTACTATCAATTTTTGCTGGAATTTGTTTATGTGTCGAAGATATTTTTGGAGATTATTTTTGAATTGAAGATGGTAGACAATCGCTACCTCTTTAAACAATAGTTGCAACTGATATTGATTAAACTATCATTATAATTATATGGCCCTTGCCTACATGCCTCTGTTACATTGCAGTTGACATTTAGGTTGATAGCCCCTCCAACAATTCGTTTTAAACGGAAGCTATAAAGGTGTTAACTTTTAGGTAAGTACATGTATGTATGAATATTCATGTCATGCTGGATCGTACAGGTGGTCACATAGACTTTGTTCGTGTTACACTGTCCTGCCTTTACAAACTTTTTTCTCCTTCTTTCTTCATTTTCTTCTTCTTCTTTCCTTCTTTCTTTCTTCTTCTTCTTTTTCTTCTTCTTCTCTTCTACTTCTCTTTCGTCTTTTTTTTCTTTACTTTACTCCACATTCTGAGCTTTGCTGTCCTTGTACGTTTAGTGAATCTGATACGTTTATTCCGTTTCGCTTTTTATTGCATATTAATCAGAATTACCTATAATGCTACTCCACAAGCTATGCTTTTTATTTAGGCTCCCCACATTTTCTATTTCTTCTTTTTTGTGACAGTCGTTCCCATATCTCTTGAAACTTTCTACCTATTTACCGTACATTGTACTTAATTTGAGTTCTTTACCCGTACGTTTTTAAATTGACATTTATGCTTGTAAAAGTGGAACACATACTTCAAACTTTAGACTTCAAACTTCAAACTACCACATGACCACTTAATGAAAATTAGAAAACGGTCTCAACAATTTAATTATTACTATATAGGGGGTACTCCGGCACCAATGTTTGACAGCTGCCCGACAAATGTTTCTGGAACACTACCGCGAACCTCATCGCAGGTGCCTGTATCGTGGACTGTACCCACAGTCACGGCTGGTACTGGTACAGCAACGGTGACGTCAAACCTTCAGCCAGGCGATCTGTTTGGGTTTGGCCTTACGAGCGTAACCTATGAAGCCACTGATTCAGGTGGACTTACGGACTCCTGTTCCTTCGAAGTCCAAATTACAGGTATATTGCCAAAGAAAAAAAGAAAAACAGATAAAAAAGGGGGCATGGTCATAGGGGGATCCAATATTTGCTCCAAGTGACATTTTCTGCGGGTTTTAATTTGTTATAGGGTTAGGTATTGTGTTTGGTCCAGAGATGAAGTTAAGAATGTGTCGTACAATCGGCAGAACACATTCAGTGAAACATATGCTTTAGCAACCATACGTCTGTATAAAAAACTGTAACTGAAACGATCTACTAGTAGTATTCTGCTTCTTGACTTTTTTGCGATATAATTCTTGAAATGAGACATATTTTTCAGAATAGTTTTATAGTTTTATAGTTCGTATGTAATAGAGGAAGGCGAGTGCTAAAATAATATTATGTCCTATACGATTCGTCCTTGTTTTTTTTTTGTTGTTTTTTTGGTATCGATCCTGAAAATGGTGATTCATTTACATGAACATCTGAAAATCATCTTTTTCTTCTCCAGACTTGATCGACCCAGTAATTAGCGGATGTCCTGTCACCGCTATTGGAGTCGTCCCACAGGGAAGCACGAATGTAAGCGTTTACTGGATCACACCAACAACTGAAGATAACTCAGGAATGGTGACCTTGACGTCAGACAGTTCTCCTGGCGATGTCTTTCCTGTCGGGTCATTCCCTGTCGTTTATACATCCAGAGATATAGCTGGAAATACAGATTCATGTGGTTTTACTGTTAACGTGACTATGTCAACAGGTATGTTAAGTTGTAATAGGATGGTTAGGATCACTCGCTCAAGTCACAGTATGGATAATACGGGAAGCAAATTCAAGGTGTCCCGTGCCTCTGGACTACATCCTCGATGTAGTAAAAAGGATCGGTTGCCGTGCATTTCATTAAGATCAATATTAAGATCAGGCACGGTTGTGTCTTCACTCTAGGAGCGTTCTTACTAAGAGCGATTCAACTGAGACACCTTTTATTTCGAGACTGTGAATGGGGTCTTACCCTATGCTGCTTTCTCATAATGATAGTAAAAATAATAATAATGGTGGCTTCTTGAATATCGCTCACGTCTGTCGATAACGATCGATAACCTTTAGAAGGTTTATTGACAATTAACGTCGTTGGTGTTACCAACAGCGTTGATAATGTGATAATTCTCTTTATAAGGAATTTTAAAGAAACTCTTGAAATGATTCTTAAATCTTAAACCATTCAAGTCAGACAGGTATATTTCGTATCTTTATTCTCAGAGGTCAATGGCATTATATAAGTCATACACGGTAATTGTGCTTTCTAAAGTTTGGTTTAAACTTTGATTTTGAATGAGACATATTAAAAAAACCCACTATATCCACGTAGGTATTCTTGCTCTCATTTATGTTAATAAAGGTCATCCACCCAGGACCTGTACTAGTGAATTACTCAAATGATTTTGAATAAGACATGTTTAGATCTAAAGGAACACTGTTGTGTATGCATACGATGATACGTCGTAATTAATAGGAAATCTATTGTGCTCGTTTTTGTGACTAGGAGAAATCAATCCAGGACCTGAACTGCTGAATTGCCCATCTGATGTGACCGAAACCTTACCAGCCACTTCGTCAGAGGTAGCTGTAACCTGGAACCCACCCACTGCAACGGATGACGCAAGCACACCAGTAGTGACGTCAGACCGAGCATCAGGCAGTATATTCGGATATGGTTCCACTTTGGTTACGTACACAGCGAGGGATTCACAAGGGGTTGAGGACTCGTGCTCTTTTACCGTCCGGATTAGGGGTGAGAACGGCTTTTAAATTCGTCAATAGGTAATGGCTAGCTAACTAATTACGTTACAATGTAGTGGGCCTATATCTAAACAAAGACTTTTCCCCATAATACCTTCATGCGTATGCATACTTTTTAGTAAACGCAAAAAATGATCAAACAGATAATACTATGAATCAAGGCAAAGCTGAGCAAACTTCAAGTTTACGAATGGTGGAGTTTCTTTATTCATCTTGTTATTGTCTCCAACTTTGTAGGTTTATTGCAACATTTTTCCACCCTGCTTTCTCCTCTAACATTCTAGTATATACGCTTTTTTTCCATTCTACATCAGATTGTGTTCTCTTCCCACTTGGTTATTGGCTTCCCTTTTGGTTTAGTACATTCTACCTTTCCTTTCAACATATTTTTCAAGAAAATATGTCTTTGGTGTGCCCAAAGAATTTTTTGCATTTCTTTCACTAGACCTAGATGAAAATTAGGAACATTATTTGCAATTTTACTTATCATGATACAGATTTGAACAACCCTGTCATCATGGGTTGTCCTACTGCTGGTGCCATGGGTGTCCTTCCACAGGGTAGCTCTACTGTTCCAGTATCTTGGACTGAACCGACCCAGATGGACAATTCTGAGATGTCCACTTTCACGTCAACTCACATAAGTGGCTCATCGTTTCGCGAAGGTACCACGGAAGTTCTCTACACGGCTATAGATATCGCGGACAATTCTGCAGAGTGTAGATTCATCGTAACGGTAACATCACCAGGTATGGATTATGTTATATCTTTGTGGTATTCAGATTAAATTATGAATGGTAGTACGTCATTGGTATACCGTTTAGTCACACCTCAAAACTGGCTCATGTATTCGGCTATGAGAAAAAATAGACTAAATAGTACCAGTGCTACAAAATGATTCGATTTCCCCATATCATTCGGAAGATTAGAAATACAGAAGATATTATCTTGCCATTTCCTGTATCAAGGACTCGTCCATTTCATGGAACTGGTTTGACAAGAGAAGAGGAGAAAAGGGGAGGGTGGGGTAAATAAGGAATATGATAAGGATGCAAAAAAAGTTGCAATGTAAGTCATTGCATTCTGTGTCATTGCATTCTGTTTTACTGGAGTCGAACTACTGGTTGTCTACTTTTTTTTTTACCAACCCCACTGGCTTAACATCCTAATAAATAGAAGCACGAAGCCTTATCGACTACTTTATATAACTTGGTTAACACCACAACTTATCATCCCCGTCGGTTTTTTTTTTTGCTCAGGCGTCGTCAATCCACCTCCAGTACTTTCAGACTGTCCTACTCGCATTCTGGGGGTGCTTCCACCAAACTCGGACCAAGTATCCGTTGACTGGACTTCTCCAACAGCCACAGACAACACAGGAACACCAACGCTGACAGCCAACATCCAGTCGGGCAGCCTCTTTGGTTATGGAATAACAACGGTCACTTACACGGCTGTAGATGATGGTGGGGCCATTGCTACCTGTTCGTTTAATGTACAAGTTCAAGGTAGATATTCTTACTTATTTTCTCTGAAAGTAAATAAAGAGCTCCATGATCAATTAACAAGGCATCTAACGGCCAGTTATTATTGATAGCGTTACAGGAGGATGAACTAGTAGCAAAAAAACGCAAGGTACTCTGTTGGAAATGTGATTCATGTCGAAGTAACTTTTCAAATGTAGGAATGAATACAACTTTGTCTTCTTGAAAATTAGGCGAGCAGTTTTATAAAGGTTATCATTTTTTTCAAATATAAAAGTCAAGTGGGTATAAAGCGTGACTGTGCTGTATTTCCCAGCGTATTTATTTGAAAAATTATCAGATACTTATCTATAGCAATCCTAAATACAGTGTGAGTCTGTTGGCAACCCATAAATGAGGCGTCCATGTAATGGGAGTTACTTGGATCTTTTGGACAATGATCTCACTTTGAGGGTAATTGATTTTCCAATAGTATCTTGTCACCTTTATGTTAGGAATATAATGTCTAAAACGCAACTCATTTTCTGTATAATTCAGATGTGACTCATCCTGTCATAAGTGGCTGTCCGTTCAGTGCGTCAGTAACTCTGCTACCAGGCTCCACTACAGTTGAAGTTACATGGACACCACCAACTCAGGTGGACAACTCTGGCATCTCCTCCTTGACCACCACTCATACACCAGGCTTCAGGTTTCCTGCAGGAGACACTGAAGTTGTGTATACTGCCATAGACACTCCGGGAAATACAGCTATCTGCTCCTTTATCGTCACAGTCACTTTGTTATCAGGTCAGCATCTTTATCCATTTTGATTTGATAAAAAGAGTTCAATTCACCAAATGCTTAGGAGTTTTGATAGATGAAGAATTGAAATGGTCTAAACAAATTGAAAACGTATGTAAACTTACCCAGAAAAACATAGGCATAATAAAGAGAGCAAAGTGTTTTTTGCCTGTGCAGTCCTTAAAGTTGCTTTATAACAGTCTAGTGTTGCCACGATTTGATTACTGCTCTGTTGTATGGTCGAACAGATTTCAAGCCCATACAAATAAGCTGCAAAAAATTCAGAAGAGGGCCGCAAGAATAATACTGAACAAAACATATGACACACCGTCGGCTGATTTGTTCACTAGTCTTAAATGGATGACACTAGACAAACGGTTTGAGCTAAGTCGCGTTATGATGATATATAAATGTGTTCATAACTTAGCACCTTCTTACCTTCAGGTAGGCTTAATCAATCCTAACGATGTACATGAGCATCATACTAGACAAAGAGACAGTGGATGTTTACGCGTGCCCAGATTTCACACTGATTGTTATAAGTGTAGCCCAGTTGTATCTTCTATATTTGAATGGAATAAGCTCGACAATTCGATGAGAACAGCCTCCTCTGTCAGTTCATTTAAGAGGATGTTGAATAACTCAGCCTAACATACACTCAGTGCTTATTCTGTAATATTAGTATGATTTGTGCACATATTTGCGACTGAATCAATATTTTCATATTGGCATTACAGTTGAGCTAGTTTACTGATATTTGTTTATTTTTCAAATGAGTATTCGTTTGCGCCACGTCTATTATTGCTTTGTTTGCACTCTCTAATTTTACTGAGGATTTTTATTTTGAACTATTCTGTATATACGTTATGCATTTTGATGTAAATATGTTTATTATTATTCAGGGCCCCATGGAAGACCACTACTTAATGGTGAATGGGCTACCCTGACAAAAGATCAGAAATAAATAAAATAAATAAAATAAATAAAAATCCATACACGTTATCTAGAAGATAAACTAGCATCTTTCATAAGCAGCTCAAGCATATCCACCGGGACGTCTGTTCCAATCTTTGTATCCTTACAAGGCATGCATTTGTTGTATAATGTTTCACTAATATATCAAAGCATCACTGCCATATTTTTTGCATTTGCGATATGATTACCTTGTTAGTAACAGAATATATTAGTGATGTTAGATAAATACAATGAAATAATTATGACAATGTCATTTTCTTTCTTTTGGCTGTAAGATGCTTTTTTTTCTCTCGTCAGTAGAACTATGAGAACCATGATAGTTCCATTACATCGATAACATGCTCTACTTAATCCTTTTTAAAAGCAGAATACATAAATGCTGTTTGATAAAAAATATAACAAATGACATATGACCACTTTATTTTTCCTTTCAGCTGTAAGATGCGTTGTCCCTGCAGTCACTCCTAATCTAAACAGCATTGGAGACCAATGTACGGGACCAGTGGCTATTACCTTCAATGCTCAGTGCAATTACCAATGTAATACTGGATTCAGCGTTGATGGAGACGCGACTCTGTCCTGTGGAATGGATGGGAATCTAGTCGGGATTTTCCCCACGTGTCAAGGTAATGATAGTACCACTACCCACATGATGATCCAATTATCATCTTCTCAGGAAAACAGGCAGTATTGTAACAACACTAAATATGGAAATCAAAAGAGTAGGGAGGAACCCCGGTGTAGTGTTTACTCCTGCACCTTAGAGACCCAAGGGTTGCGGTGATTCAATTCGCTTTCCCCTCCTAGGTACAATTGACGCCAAATACATAATGATGATGCACAGTAATTTGAAATATCAACGTTGGTTGTTTAGGGTTTTCAGGTTTCAGGTCATCTGCTGTCCCAACAAGTTCCACTCTAATTGAGGATGAGATAATTTTTTGGGGGTACATTTAAGTGATTGCGGTAGTGATGCAGCTACCCCATGTCAGCTCTTATAAACATGATGCATAATAAGAAGAATATGATTCAGACGAACCCTTTATCATTTTGTCCAGATGTGAATGAATGCAGCACGGGTATATCTTGTGGAGATCAAAACAGCTTCTGTCTCAACACTATAGGCTCCTTCACTTGTGTATGTAGTGAAGGTTATCTAAGAGCTATGGATGGGAGCTGTCAGAGTAAGTGATACATGGAATTATATATATGGAAAATGTTTCTTTTTAATAATTTGAGTGTCAGGAAAGCAATTATTTGCCTGTAGGTAATGAACGGAAGGGACCGACACCTATCCGTTTGAATTTCAATTGAGAATTCATGCCTATAAAGTTCACTAGCAAGCACTAACTTTGTTTGAAACCGGGGCGGTGGTGAGACCACTGCTCTCCGACTGAAATATCTCGCCTTTTTTATATACACTTGAAGAATCATATCACAAATTTTATGATTTCAGTAAAATTGTGGAAAAGGCATATACTGTCTTTATCTGATTTATTACTGGGTTATAGTTTTCTACAAACAGTTTAATTATTCCCAGAATTATTGTATCATTTAACCATTTACCACATCATTACAATAGTTTTGTTTGATGAGTTCGAAGGGGAGTACTAGAGTTAATCTTTACAACCAAGTGACAAATTTACATTTTGTTTTTCAGGAATACAGGTTGAAAATTGTTCCGCCAATATTTGTCAAAATTCTGGTACCTGTGTCGATAATTCGAGTGGCCCTTCATGTCAGTGCGCAAACACGTTTACGGGAACCCTTTGCCAGATTGGTGAGTATATGATCAGAATTAGGAAATCAAATTCTGAAATGATGACTGTGAATTGTAATAATCATTTTCACGTATTTATTTGAATGTATCTTTCTGTACTCACAGAGGCCTTCATGACATGTTCAATGAAGATGATTATGCTGAATGGTCTTTATAATACCAGTGGAAAGCAAATTAATTTTCCTCGGTTCATGCACCATGAATATACTGTCCATTTTTGCAGTCTCTATCAATTATCAGTTCAAATTTATTAATATCATTCTTAAGAGAGAGGGAGAGATGTATGCCTTCTGTAGTTAGATGGGTGTATCTGTCCAGAGGAAGGGAGATAGAGAGAGAGAGAAAAAAAAAAGAAAGAGAGAGGGGAAGAATTAGTGAGATAAGTGGTTAATATGGATGTAAATAATAACTGTCATTCCTGAACTAGACATACTCTCACAAAAGTTAACTTCATTTGTTGTTCTCACTCTCCACGTTTAAAACTTGTTTTCAAGTAAGTAGCGTTACGTGACGTTGCACATTATTCATTAAACTACTCAACGTAATACACGTACGATACTTTGATTTATTTGGGTAAAACTTTTTTGAATGTCTGCCATAAGGGGAGAATTCATATGTCAGTAATCAGGGGCGGATGCAGGATTTCGTAAAAAAAAAAAAAAAGGGGGGGGAATATATACTTTTCTTTCAAAGGGGGGGGGGGGCACTTCCGGCCCGTGCCCCCCTACCATTTGAAAGGAAAATCCGCCGCTGTAATGTTCTTATAATTTCTTTCCTACAGATTTAAGATGTGGCAGTGTCACCTGCCATGCTTCCCAAGCATGTGCAAACGGGCAATGCGTGTGTCCAGAGGGAACACAGTTAGTCCAAGGCCAATGCCAAGGTATGGTAATAGAGATTCTTGTTGGCGCTTATTTCTGTTATTATGATCACATTATAAAGTATAATATTAATATTATATATTTAAAATTTTGGCATCTTCACATTTAAGAAGTTTGATATTTCATTCTACAATGTATTGTTGATTGACAAAACTTTCGAAGACTTCTGATGTACTTTCGTGTATATTCGATGATATTTCAAAATCGTAAATTGTAATATGATTTTATTTGTTTGGTCATAGCCACGGTCATTACCGTAAGGTAAACTAGAGATAGAAATGACATGTGGACGCGCACTTCTTGTGAAATTATTCAGTATTTATGTTTCTAAGGCGTCTAGACTTCCTTATGGTTGCTAATTTTTGGAGGATGTTGATTCTTGCAAATGCTTGCATATAAAGATCTAATTTCGTTTGTCTTGGGTATTATACTCTGTACGACGGAAAGCGCTATAACAAGCAAAATATGAATGAATATTTATGAGCCATTATCACACATTCCTTTTTCTGACTGAAACCCAATAACTAATCATTTGAAGTATTCTACAACAATGTGGAATTTATTAAACTATACACTTTTGGCTTCCAACATTCATTTCCTTCTACAGACGAATGTACTGCGACATGTGACCTGTTTACAGAGACATGCAGTCAGGCATCGTCGGGTGGTTTTATGTGTGTATGTCGACCAAGCAGAGATCGTAGCTACTGGACCAATGAGTGTATTGCAAGTAAGGCGATCGAAAAATCGTACAATCGAAGTGATATGTGAAATGGCTAAACTGGGCAAAACCCCATATGAATATAAAGTGCTGTGTAATACCCCAGTCACGCCGCCAAACCGACACCACACCGACTCCAACCGACCGATTCTTGGCTATTCAGGGTAATGTAAGTTTTATTCGGTCTGTTGTCAGTACTGTGTCGGCCTCCTCGTTGTGAATGGGGTGTAATGATGCACGATTATTCTTTAGACCTATACTATAGAAAAAAAGTGTTGCTTTGATTCTAACTATTTTTACTTTTTTTGTTTACCAATCGCGAGTTATGATTAGGAAAAAACGCGTTCTGGCTAAATGGCAGCTCTTGGATGCAAAGAGATCGATCCTTTTCCTTTGTGTATAATTGGAATGACTCGAAAGATCGCTAAAGGATCTAAAAATATTTTCAAAATCTTTTATTTTTTTCCTTAATTATTTATGCTTATTCTATATTTGTTTGTTCATTCTTATTCTATAATTTCATAATGATTAAAATTTAAGTCTTTGACGTTGTTTATAATCCATTTTTGTCTAAGGAGTACGGATGTTCATCATCAGATTCGCAATTAATCGGATCGGATTACAGCTTGTTGACTTTAATACAAATTATGAGAACCAACAGAGTGCAGAATACATAGCTGCAGCTTCTGCAATCGAAAATCTTGTAAGTAGATGGAACAATAACATATTACATCGATCACTCACATTGTTTATTCAAGCTTTTGCAATGTATAGTTCAAATGGTCGTGACAATGACATAGTTTGGTAAACAAATGAAAGTTTGTTACAAATAAAAATACATGCGATGGAAGGTAGAGATCGAACCTGCAGTGTGTAGCGCCGAATTGATATTTCAATCTTTGTAGCTTCTTTTTTTTCGTATAAGACAGCGAAATATTCAGGCGATTTCATCTCGTTGTAGCCACGCTCTCGTTTGCGTGTTGATGAATCTAACTTGTTTTTTTACACATGATTTTAAAATGCATTCTTTTTTAGAAAGTTATAAAATATACATTACAATTTTTCTTTCTTTGCCATATTTTCAGCTGCCCCGGATTTTGCTTGTCCAAGGAGTTGGGGGAATCATCAATGTGGGAGTAAGGCGTTTCTTTCAAGGAAGTTTGATGGCGGAAGTCAGTATACCAGTTAGTGAGGAGTTCACTGGAGATGCAAATACCATCAGGAATGCGATCTTCTCGTATCTTAGCAACAACGATAATACAGTCAGCGACGGAACTCATCAACTTGAGATACCGCCCGAAATACAGGTTGAAGGTAAACAAGAATCGTTATTGCCACATTATATGATTTCGTTGTAGATACAAACTGTTGATCGTTAAAATTTTGTTTTTTGTATAGACAGTCAAATATTTGAAATTGGTGTTGTATGATGAAAGTGAAAGTTATAAACTATTATGCAAAGTTTTAGACCCTGTACATGAATACATTTGTACTAAGTCCAGAATGTAGGTGACATAAGTAAGCTATTATAACAGGCCTTTAATAACTTGGTCCACTATTATGGAGATTTACTTCGTTGAGTCCCTTGGCCAAAAAGAACACAAAACCCAAACTGCTTTGTCCTTCATGTAACTTTATCTATTGATGTATTTTTGTCACTCCATAAGGAGGAGAAATCTAATTAGTCAGGTTGTTAATATTTTTGGGGTTGTTTTTACGTATTTCTAGAGTAATGTGCATCCTCACTCTAATTAAAATACACCCAGGCATGACCATTATTACATCTGATAAGAAACTAAAAAGAGGGCCCAAAAGAAATCTAATGCCTTTAACTTTACAAAATGCACCTCATACGAGCAGCATGAAATACATACTCCTAAGTTATTCCTAAATTTTCACATCGAAATATATCACCAGAAATGACCCAGATCAATGAGTGTGGCGACAGCTCCTCCAACGACTGTTCAGATAACAGCAACTGCATCAATGATGTGCCTGGAGTAGGGTATACCTGTCAGTGCCGCCAAGGGTTTGTTGATCTCTACCCAAACACTCTACCTGGAAGAAACTGTGTACCTTTTATCACAGGTAAGATGGGAGTTTTCGGCGGTGGGGAGGATGAACATGATGAAGACGGATTCTTCGGGTTTACAGGCTTTATAGTAATATTGGCCACATATTGATGATCATTCCCTCAATCATTTATTCATTGTCATCATTATATTATTGGTGTTGATAAACTGTTCAAGACAATCGGCAACATTTTGTGGTTTGGCTTAATAACTTTTGATTCAAAGCTCTAAAAATTATGCCAGATACATCAGTAGAAAGAGCAAAATTTCTGCACACACTGTCCATTTTTGTTGCATGACCCTATTGCATTTGATGCCAGGAATTTTAAAACGGAGAATAAGCTTTAAAATCCTGAAAGTGGCAACACATTGAGAGGTTCAAAATCATTTTTTTAAAATCAAAATTGGCAATATTTTCAACTTTTCGACAAAAATTTTAACCATGTTTATTGTTTTCAAAGACATTACACCTTATTAGAATCATGTACTAAAAGAAAAATATTATTGTAAATAATTCCTGTCCTGAAAGGGTTAAAATGTGGAGTTGTTCAATAAATAAAAGTGAGCAATCGGTGGCCAACGGCATGGAATCCATTAACCAGTTCCATCAAAATCAAGTACGGGAGCTGGAGCCCCCTTCGTCCCCTCTTCCGAGGACCCTGTGTTAGCTAGACGATATAATTTGATTATGATTCTTTACTTTTCATTCTGACGTCAGACTACTGTGATATATATCGAAGTGAAAGGTGCTTCAAATTCGTGGAAGTTGAATTCATTTAATTTCGATTCATTGATAGAGTAAAGGTATAAAACATTTTATCACATTTTCAAGATATCCAGCTAAATCTTTGTTGTAAAGTCTCTCCCTAGCCTATTCTTTTCTTATATCAATCACTATCAAATGCACTTGTTCGATTCCTCTTAGAAAGCCGTAAAAATAGTATGTACCCATCAAGCTGTTATGGAAAATGACTGCTCGGTGAAGAAAATACGTCAAAAATATAATCATTGTTATCTTCCGTTTCTTGCAGATATCAATGAGTGCAGTACAACCACAGCCTGTAGTAATGAGAATAGCTTCTGCCTTAATACTATTGGATCATTCATGTGTGTTTGCAACGAAGGATATGACATGGCCGCGGATGGGAGCTGTCAAGGTGAGATTCGTAATTATATGTTTAGTCTTTGAAGAGTAAGATTAGATTAGATTTCTTAATCAAACTATCAAATCATCATCTACCTTCTGAAACTTCGGTGAGAATTACGACGGGCTTCATCAGACGGCTGGCAGTGAACACTACTACATGTATTCGCTAGGAGACTATCCGTTCGGCAGTCTGACAATCCTAGAGTCATTTTATATCTTTCACAAACTTGAGAAATCACTCCGAACCTCACATTTGACATACATTCATTTAACGCAATTGCCTGCCGTTATTCACTTTATTGATCATTATAAAGTTTTAAAGGTCTTTGGGATGTTGATTCATAATGTGATTTGAGTTATACAAAAACAGAATATTACTACATATCATCACCATCAACTCAAATTCAAATTCACACTCGGGAACTAAGACGGGCTAGGCACTTTGAACGGCACCACTTATCTTTTAAATTGTCCACATAGAATAAAGAGAATATGAGAAGGCAGAATATTAATATGTTGGAAAGTAATTTTAATAAAATACACAAATTATCAAACTTGACAATGAATATGGTTTCTAGGGCATACTAACCGTCATAAATATAATCGTCATTGTACTTGCACTCGTTTTGCTTTTGTTTTCTAACCTTGCCAACTAGCACGGGTTACAAGCTGTTCAGCCAGTTCATGTCAGAATTCAGGTACCTGTGCTGTTGGGACGACTGGCCCTGTCTGTGATTGTCCTAGCTCAGTTACTGGACCAGCTTGCGAAATCGGTAAGAAAGGTTAAAATTGAATTTCTTATTTACTTATTTCTAAAATTTATTCATTCATTTATTTAGTCAAGTTTTATGGTATTCACCTGGTACGTACATTCAGTGTGAATACTGCTTTATGAATACTTACTCTGTTTCTTCAGGAAATTATGAGAGATAACATGACGTCCAGCGCACTCACACGTCTTCATCTTAATTGCTTGAGTAGGCCTATTTTTTTTTACACATGTGAGCGGCTGTGATCTCATTAGGACATTTTGTTCTGTTAAGGAAATGTCGATGTTATTAACTGCAACTTTTATCATTATCATTATCATCAATGTTGACGTTATTATCATCAAAATAACCATAATCTTTTTCATTATTCAGAGAAAAAAAAACAACAACTACGCAATCTCCTTAAGTTATGAATGCATTCAAGATATATACTCCCCACCTTTTTAGAGTAAAGTACGCTAGCTAGATTTAAGAGAATGGATACCAAGAAGAGATAAAGACCATTTAATTTTACACTGAACATATACACCGTTCCTCTGACAGATCTGCGCTGTGGGAATGCTGTCTGTCATATTTCTCAAGTATGTTCCAATGATCAATGTACATGTCCAGTGGGCACGGAACTATTCCTGGGTTCTTGCAGAGGTTTGTATTACAAAGCTTCTCGAAATCAAATATTTTTATTCAATCATAACCATGCTTGTTAACGTTAGCAATGCAAGAATAATCATTGTCATTGTTATTGCTGTGGTCATTATAATTATCATTTTAATCATAGGTCTCTTGCAATAATTATCATTTTATTTACTGTTGCCATATTGTTATGAGCTTTTGAAATAACAAGGTCATAATTATTTGAAACTTAAATTAAGATTACGCATGAACGTGGGCCGAAATATGCAGGAAATTCTTTAAAAATTTAATTGACTTTGTAAGTATTGTAACATGTAAAAGATATAGTACATTTGACATGTGAAAATAAGGGACTTCTCGGAAAGAAAGGCTTATATGGTTAAGAACCACTTACTATGTCTTAATATACATATAGATTAGTAAATTATTTCGTGTAATCGTGCAAACAATCTTTAACCATAGCTTTATGTCTATTCGAAAATGATAGTGAAATACCACGCTTGTTTTGACCCATCAATTGACAATGAATGATAATCTCAATTTGTGATGTTTTTTTTAATTCATCTCAGACCAGTGCTCCCCATCATGTGATTTAATGAGGGAAACTTGTACCCAGACAACAACCGGGAGCTATACATGTGAATGCCGAGCTAGCAGAGATCGTAGTTATTGGACTAACCGGTGTGTGACAAGTAAGATACTCCTAATCCAGAAGTAGGGTTCTAGTATCAAGAAAAGATACCATAAAAAGTCAGATATGGAAACAGGGGATAAACTAAAAATTACATTCCAGAAACGAAACTATTATCTCGCGTTGAAAATACTTATATAAGTCCATATCTGTATCTTCATGTACTCAATTTTAAAAAAATTCTTGAGTATAACATTTGCACGTTATCTCAAGGAATGTATCACACCAATTGAATGAACCATGTTCGGTCTTGGATCTCTTCACGTGCCAAAATGTTTTTAGTATAAACCTTGTTCCATTGAGGGAAAAGGTAGTCACGTTCTGATCATGTATACTGTTATTAATTCAACGGAAAAACATTTGTCATTTTTGTCTAAAATTTCCTAAATATTTTCATTATACTTCACATGAACCATAGATGAATAGCAGCTTATTCGTATGTAAAAAAAAAAAATTATAGAAGTTTTTGAATCTCTTGTAACAATATTGAACACAAGGAGGGCACTCATTTGGACTTTTATTGCACCCCTATTATCCTGTATCAGCTCCGGAGGAGAATTCTATATAGGTGGCGGCATATAAGTGCCTTCTATATCAGTGTTGTTAATAACCTACCATTTCTCTTGATTTCTCTTTTTAGGAGTGCAGGAATTTTTCATCAGATTCCTAATTGCAAAAATCGGAATCTTAGACGTGGACTTCACTGTTGAGTATGCAGACGAGCAAAGTCAGGAATACCAAGCGGCAGCGGCAGCAATTAGTACTCTGGTAAGTGATGCTTCATCTGTTGGTCCACTTAATCAGTTATGTGGGTGGGTACATGTGCGTGTATGTGAATGTGTGTGTGTGTGGGGGGGGGGGGAAAGAAAACTTTCATTGGTTGGCGTAATAATGACACGCAATAACCTTCTACCAACCTTAAAGGAGAATGAAACCCTGGGGAAATATCCACTTTAATGAAAATAGAGGATAGAGAGAAGCAATTTAACAAAAGTTCCATCAAAATCGGTTACGAAATGAAAAAAGTTATGAAAGTTTGAAAAGTCTCAATTTACTTTCTATGGCGATCCTCAAATTGGCAATTTTGCTCCAAAATGACAGGTTTAGTAGTACAACTCTCAATATGTTTTGTACACAAAATTTCATATTTTCTCCATTATCTCTATTCTCTAAAGATGCTGCTTGTCTTTTTGTGAACTCAACATATGTTGTATCAAATATATTTTCCCATGATATATATTGAGCTAAGAAGGAGACAAGCTGCACCTTGAGAGATAATGGGGAAAATATGAAATTTTGTGTACAAAACATATGGAGAGGTGTACTACTAAAACTGTCACTTTGAAGCAACATTGCCAATTTGAGGATCGCCATAGAAAGTATAAATTGAGACTTTTCAAACTTTCATAACCTTCTCATTTAATGTCATAACCGATTTTTATTGAACTTTTAAAAAAAAATGCTTCTCTCTATCCTCTCTTTTCATCAAAATTGATTTTCCCCAGGGTTTCATTCTCCTTTAAGAACTTATTAAAAAAAAAAAACAAAGCAAGCTTTCTCAGACCTGTGGAAATTCTCAAGCCAATTGATTTCTTGCTGCCTCAAGATCACCCGGGCAAATATATAGGTGATTGTGAGTATAGTGACGGTGATCTCGAGGCACCAGACAGCAAGAAGCTTTACTTGATGCCCAGTGGATGAAGCTTACCTACTAGAATTTTCAGGTTTTTAGAAGCTTATGCTACATGTTAGCATCCCATGCTCGTATCTTTCAGCTTCCCCAAGTTTTACGTGCCCAAGAGGTTCCGGGTATCGTCAACGTCGGCGTATTGCGTTTTTTCTCCGGGAGTTTAGGCGCGGAATGCAGGATACCCGTCAGTGCGGACTTCGTAGGTGATGAGAATACTATCCTGGAAGCGATCAGATCATACCTTAGTGCCAATGATGAGACTGTCAGCGATGGGTCGTTTCAGCTCGAGATACCAGGGAATTCAGTCACAAGTGGAGGTATGCATAGCGTATATTTTGACTTAATGCACTTTAAAGCCCGGCTCAACCCAGGGCCCTCTTGCATAAAAAGTTGCGATTAAACGCAACTCAAAAAATTAAACGCAAGTCCAAAATACGCGATCCTGATTGGTTGAAAATCAAGTTGCGTTTAATTTTTTGAGTTGCGTTTAATCGCAACTTTTTATGCAAGAGGGCCCAGGTGTCATTTCCATTATATGGACCTTGTGGCAATACACGACCCTCGTGGCAGATTAGTCTTGTGCTAAACAATAAAAAATTCTACTACTACTACTACATTGCGTCAGTACCTGCAGTAATAGAGCATGTGAAGACGATTAACTCATTCACCAAGTTATGTAAAGTAACAGCGCAATCAAAACTTAATAATAACTGGTGTATGGGCAAATTACCTTCAGAGGTTCGATCAGCGCAGGTTCTGACTGTATCGAAATGACGCCTCATGTAAACCAGGCTTAAGCTCTTTGTAAAAGAGTAGATGAAGTCGATGTAGTCATGGTAGTGTTACACCTGCACACCACCGATGGGTAGGAAGGAGCTTAGGGTTGTAGTGATTAACATTACTTTTTCCTCTCCCTCGTACAGGTGACGCCTGATAAACAAAAACACTAGTAATAATCTCAAGAAAATTACAATGCACACATCCGTACAGATTTGTGATTTGTAGCTTAGTTATTTGATGTTTTCACTCGAAGCATGAGAGTAAAATCACTGTTTTATGCTTTAAATTTCTTTAATACTCAGTTTTGAATGTCCCTTTCGATTTTTTTTTGGAATATATATTGCTCAGTTTTATCAATTAAATACATCTTAAAATTCGTCATAAGAGGGTGAGGTTACATTAAGCAAATCATTTTAAAGAGAAATGGTTGTCATAACAAAGCAATATCCAAGCATATATACTTAACATTGTCATTGTTTATTTCTTCCATGCTTTTCAGATATAGTTATAACGACACGTATGCCCGTTCAAACCGCTGGCGTGGGTAAGCTATCAAATATCTGTTTAATCATAATTTATAATTGTTAGTGAACTGCAAATTAAAGTAATTATGTATTCATGTTTTTCTCATTTTTCAAGTGTATCAATCGCAGTTATCATAATTCTACATGTACATCTTATTTTTCAAGACTTTTCATTGCCGATCTCTTGCAAATGATTGCAATATCCCAATACTTTCATTTTCAATTTAGACTTTCATTTTCGTTTGTATCCCTTCGATGATACTGACTTGAATCTAATTTATCTAGGTTCTTTTAAACACCTTTTATACAGAAATAATATTTCTTCCCCCTCAGTATCTGATGATGTTAATATCGGTCTGATCGCTGGTATCGTTGTGGCTGTTGTGTTACTCATAATCATGGTATTGGTTGGCATTTGCATCATCTTTGCACGCTTCAGCGAACATCGACACTTTGGACGTAAAACCACGGTCAGGCCTGCAGATAACAGAACAGATGATGTAAGAATTCATTATCAGTCTTTTTATCATTTCTTGTATATAAGCTAACATATTTAATTCAACTTCTTTCCAGTGGATCAATTCATGAATATTCAAATTTAAAGATGCTTTTTCTCCTACCGCGAGAGCATACTTACTAAGTAATGCAATGACCTGTAAATTTATGTCAATAAGCAAAATGAATTGCGTACATTAGTTATTGCTATGTCGGGAAAGGTTATCGCAAGCTTAAGGAATCTAACAATTAACTATTGTAAAGTATGCATGAATACATTTTAACAGGTTTATTCAGTTCATTCATTTTATCACATGTTGCATAGAAGGGAAGGAATAGAAAATTCAAAACCCGATTCGGTTATTTTACACTGGTAGAAGGAATCGATTGATTTCAATCAGTTTACTTGGTAGATAACTATGTCTCCGATTAAGATATTGGTCAAAAACGAAAAAGTGAATTGTTCAAATTACCTCTAGGTGATTTTTTTCCATGGCTGGTTTAAGTCGTCTATTTTATAGGCAAGCGTAGGCTTTTACTATCATCTTTTAAATTGTCTTTAATATGTGTAGGACATAACTGTAGTGAACGTGAAAAGAATATGATAAATCCTTTCCCACACTTTCTCCCCTCACTCTGTAGCTTTGTTCTCTTTTCCGGTTCCCCTTCTTCCATGACGCCAGAGTCCCCCCTCACCGGCTGGACCCAAACTACTCCATTACTAATGTCTACTAATAACAGTCAATTAATAGTATTACTACTGCTAAATCTACTACAAGATTCTCTATTAAAAGATAACCCTGTAAGAAAAATTTGTACCATGTGAATTATAAAACCACGCTTTTCTACAGATAAGATTCTCTATTAAAAGATAGCGATGAAAGAAAAATTTGTACCGAAAAAAAACGTGAAATGATAAAACCACGCTTTTCTACAAATACATTCGGTCAGTCAACGATTAAAATTATTCGATTTGTCTTATATTCTATTTCGTGTGAGAGCATTGACATATTTACGAAATTCTTTTAAAGAACGCCGATAGTAATCTGTCAAGCATTTTGGGTATTTTTTTGGGTCAATCCTCTTCACCTTGTCAAGGCTAAATATACATTTGCACTGAAGCGATATCTTTGTTTAGACAACGCAGACATTATTGCGGGCGTATCTCGGGTGAAACACACACACCACATTAGAAAGATGTATTCTTTTTCTTGTAACGCCTATGAACAATAGCATCAAATGAACAGTATCTGCTGGGAAATTTCCTCTGGTATTCCCCGTATGAAATGGTGGGAAAATGATGAGAACTACAGAGCAGAGTAACAATGAGAGCAAATACTGAAAGAAATGAAGATTGAGAGAGAGAGAGAGAGAGGCAGGGGAGAGATACAATGACCTATGTATGTATATATATATATATATATATATATATATATATATATGCAGAGGAGAGATACAATGAGAAATTGCTAAAGTGAAATGGAGAAAGAAAGTGAGGGAGGGAGAGAGAGAGAGAGAAGGAGAAAGATACAGAGAGAGAGAGAGAGAGTGAGAAAAAGAAAGAAAAGTGAAAGCTTGGAAAAGACAATATGTAGAGGTTAAGAGGGAGGGGATGAGATACAATGAGGGAGTATGAAAGGTGAAAGGAAGTGAGAGAGTGATAGGAAAAGAGAGAGAGAGAGAAAGAAAAAAAAAGAAGAAAAATAGCAAGTGTGGGTTCCGAGGAAGAGGGGAAGGGAGGAGGTCAAGTATATGTGACGATTGAGAGACAAAAAGAGAGGTGGGAAGATACACAAAGGGAGCTTTTTGATCAATGTGTGAAATGTAAAATGAATTAAGATTGTCTCTTTAATTATTTCAGATCTCTTTAACCCATATTGATTCTTATAATGTCCTCGGTCATTGAGATGGTACCCCCTATGATAATAATTATGATACATGATCTTTAGAATAATAAATGAAAGCAGTGCAAGGAGGAAAAAAATTTAAGATCCTTTAGCAATTTTACCCTTTACCCTTTCAAAGTCCAAAAACTGCCGGTACAGTGTATTAAGAAAAACACTATACCAATGTTGCTAAATCTGCTATTTTAATAATTATTGTTACAGATGATATTCCGTCTTGCTGCCTCTGTTCCTAATGTGTACTTTCAAAACCCTGGATCGATTGAAGGCACGCCTCGTCAAGAAAACAACCCTCCACCTCAAAAGGAACGACGCAAGTAAGTTATTTGTGTAAATGTCTCTTCTTTGTCGTAATTATCAAATATTGCAAATAACGCTTGGATAAAACATTGAAGCAAGCCCAAGGTATGTCGCCCTAGATACCAAGTATTAAGGGATTGTATCGTGGCATTGTGAACGTAAATTGACATAAAATATCATTTTACTTAATATTTTGTCTGATCTAAGCTCTAGGATGGCTCTCAACTTGATACAGTTATCAGATATACTTAAGTGTTAGATATGGTCTGTAACGTATGGAAAAGAGTAGCATTGACCTTCCCATTGATAGATTAATAAAAAAATTGCGAACAAGACAAGACAGGATAGTTTTGCATTTTCTGAAACATTAAGCCATTACTCAGCCTTTAACAATTTATCTTAATCTTAAAAAACCGCATATAACGAAGTGATACAATTAATATTATTTCCTGTCTCATTTTATCATTCAGGCGTCGTAGAAGGAAGGGGCCATTCTTCTACCACCCGGCCTGAGCGATGGATAACCAAAATCATAGTGCTGGAAAATAACATGAAATGGATTTAAGCTTACTCTTGCTTGACAAAACCCCTCCATGAATGTGAAAATTGCACGCACCTTAACTACGCGAATGATTTATTCATGTACATAAGATACATGTATATAAGTGACTAGTGTTCCAGTATTGTGTTTGCAATAAAATGTATGCTTAAAATATGAAATTGTCAAGGGAAAGATCTTAAGTTGATTTTTAACGTACGAATATTTCAATACACCATCTATCCAGGTTGTAGTTAGAAAAACATTGGTTAATTGATAAAATGAAAATCTGAAAATCAATGTGGAAATTAGATATAACATATTTTATTATGTGCCAACAGTACATTTTAAAGTTTCCTTCCCTGTTGGGTAAATTCAAAATTAATTGTGTGCACTGTTTTGGAATATACGATAAAGGAGTATATTGATTTTCGAGGCTCTCTCGACTCTGCTGACCATGTTAATCTGAAATTAGATGTATGTTTTAAGTTTTAGAGTTCAAGAAACCATGTTATTAAAAATTGGTCATGTTTTGGGATGAAAGAATCATGTTTTGAATTAGTGAAACGTTGTCTTAGACCTACTTGAAATACCGAAAGATCGTAGGCCTAGGATTGTGTGTTTAGAAGCCTATTTGAAACGCCAAAATGTGATTTCGGTATACAAGCTTCAATGAAAAGTTAATAAGAGGTCGTTTAAGATCCATATTTAATGTTTTTAGTGTTAAATTACAGGATTTTAATATTGAAATCTCAATTTCCAGCAATTAGGTGCTGATTTCGAAATTTTAGAACAATCAGTACTTGACACGCCAAGTCTCAAGTACGATGTACGTCTTTGCGTACGATGCTTCATCTCAAGAGTTTGCCCCCCCCCCTCCGCCCCCCCCCCCCCGACTCTTGATCGGAAACCTATCTTTCATGAAAAAAAAAAGAATCAGCAATCGAAATGATTAGGATAGCTTATTTGTTATCTTCATCACGTAATTCAATATACATGTATTAATTTGGATGATGTGTGTACTATGCACTTCGATATTTCCCCTTTTGCAGTTATATTGTAAGCAACTTTGAAATAACTTTCTTGTATATACGGTATATCCACTTCTCATCTTTATTTTGAAGAAAGAAACGAAAAACAAAGAAGCGCCAAAGTGGATTTTTAATTTGATTTGTACTTCACCCACACATGATATTACGACTAAATATGCAATTAGAATTTACAAAACGGCCGTGAAGCTGTCGAGAATCTCTATCGTGGGCAACGTTGAAGAAACATTTTAGAATTCCTATTTTATTTCAGGCATACAATTTTTTATACAACGTCTACTGAATTTTAACTCAGTTTCCAAATAGGTGCTAATATGGAAGGAATTTTATTTATGGTCTGTGTGTACATGAAAAGCTTTTAATATCATCGGTTATCTAGGGTTTATTGATATCATCTGTGTCGGAGTTGTAAGTTGTCGCTGTTAAAATCATATCATGTACTTTATACAAATCATCACATTATCTGACATGAATTTATATGAATATGATTATATTATATTAATATCATCCGGCATTTTATGAATCGACAAAGTCATAATTTCCCTTAAAATGTATTATATTAAAAACACTTCTATGAGTATTATTTTGCAACACATGAAATTATCATGCCTAAAATAAAATGAAAACAAAAATAAGAGATTATTGGAAATTTGTTTATCACATTTGGTTAATTCTAAACTACTATAACTTCCTAAAGTTTGTTTTACTCCTTTACCCTGTGTATCTGTTCATTTAATATTTGTCCTGCAACCATGGCAACGTATACATGTAGACTAATTTGATTCCGAGAACAACTTTTTATTTTTTTTACTACTACCAGTACTACTACTACAACTACTACTACTTCTACTACTACTACTACTACTACTATACTACTACTACTATACCACTACTACTATTACTACTACTACTACTGCTACTACTACTACTACTACTACTACTATTACTTTTACTGCTACGACTACTACTACTACTATTAGTACTACTACTAGTACTACTACTGCTGCTGCTGCTACTACTACTACTACTACTACTATACTACTACTACTACCACTACTACTATACTATACTACTATTACTGCTGCTGCTGCTACTACTACTACTACTATGCTACTACTACCACTACTACTACTACTACTACTACTACTACTACTACTGCTGCTAATACTGCTGCTACTACTACTACTGCTACTACTACTACTACTACTACTATACTACTACTACTACTACTATTACTGCTACTACTACTACTACTATACTACTACTGCTGATACTACTACTACTACTACTACTATTACTACTATACTACTGCTACTACTACTACTAGTACTGCTATTACTACTACTACTACTACTACTACTACTACTACTACTACTACTACTACTACTTCTACTACTATTAGTACTACTACTGTAACTTCTCCTACAAATACAAATACTATTATCTTTAGTATATAACTAATTTTACCACTAATATTACTTTTACCACCACTTCTACTATACTATTACTACTACTACTACTACTACTACTACTACTACTACTACTACTACTACTACCCGATGGCGTAGATACGGGGGGGGGGTGGTGGTCTCCTGCCCCTATGTAGCGAACGTGAAAAGAAGATGATGAATCCTTTCCCACACTCACTCTGTAGCCTTGTTCTCGCGCATATTTTCCGGTGCCACTTCTTCCATGACTCCAGAGTCCCCCCCCCCCCCGCTCAACGGCTTGACCCAAGCTACACCATTACTACTAACAGCCAACTAATACTATTACGACTGCTAAATCTACTACAAGATTCTCTATTAAAAGATAACGATGAAAGAAAATTTTGTACCCTGTGAATGATGAAACCACGCTTTTCTACAAATACATTCGGTCAGCCAACGATTTAAATTATTCGATTTGTTTTATGTTCTATTTCTTTTGAGAACATTAACATTTTGACGTAATTCTTTCAAAGAACACTGATAGTAATATGTCACCCATCTTGGTTTTTTTTTGGTCAGTCCTCTTCGCCTTGTAAAGGGTAAATATATATTTGCACTGAAGCAATATCTTTGTTTAGACAAAGCGTATCTCGGGTGAAAGACACACCACGTTAGGAAGATGTATTCTTTTTCTTGTAACACCTAAGAACAATAGCATCAAATGAACAATATCTGCTGGGAAATTTCCTCTGGTATTCCCCTTATGAAATGGTGGGAAAATGATGAGAACTACAGAGCAGAGTAACATTGAGAGCAAATACTGAAAGAGACGAAGGTATATATACTCTGTATAGAGAGAGAGAGAGAGAGAGAGAGAGAGAGAGAGAGAGAGAGAGGCAGACGAAAGATATAATAAGAAATTGCTAAAGTGAAATGGAGAAAGAGAGTGAGGGAGAAAGAGAGAGAAAGAGAGAGAGTGTGAGTAAAGGAGAACGATACAGAGAGAGAGAGAGAGTGAGAAAAAGAAAGAAAAGTGAAAGCTTGGAAAAGACAATATGTAGAGGTTAAGAGGGAGGGGATGAGATACAATGAGGGAGTATGAAAGGTGAAAAGAAGTGAGAGAGTGATAGGAAAGAGAGAGAGAGAGAGAGAGAAAGAAAAAAAAAAGAGAAGAAAAATAGCAAGTGTGGGTTCCGAGGAAGAGGGGAAGGGAGGAGGTCAAGTATATGTGACGATTGAGAGACAAAAAGAGAGGTGGGAAGATACACAAAGGGAGCTTTTTGATCAATGTGTGAAATGTAAAATGAATTAAGATTGCCTCTTGAATTATTTCAGATATGTTTGACCCATATTGATTCTTATAATGTCCTCCGTCATTGAGATGGTACCCCCTACGATAATAATTATGATACATGATCTTTAGACTAATAGATGAAAGCAATGGTAGGAGGAAACAAATTTTAAGGTCCTTTTAAATTAGCACTTTTACCCTTATTACGTCCAAAAACTGACGTAACGATAATATATTAGATAGAGAAATAGTTCTCATATGTAAGCATATTCAGACATGTTGATTGTTTGTTGATGTTTATATCTTTATTTCTAACCGACAATGGATTGGAATAATAATATCAATGTTAGTTTTTAAGTTAATTGTAGTGATGGATGCAACTCTCATTTCAATTTTGGGGGAAATTTCCTCAGGTATTCTTCGTATGAAATGGTGGAAAATGATGAGAACTACACAGCAGAGTAACATTGAAAGCAAATACTGAGATAGACGAAGATAGAGGGAGAGAGTGAGAGAGAGAGAGAGAGAGAGGCAGGGGAGAGATACAATGACATATTGTTAAGGTGAAATGGAGAAAGAGGGTGAGGGAGAGAGAGGGAGAGAGAGAGAAAGAGAGAGAGAGAAAAAAAAGAAGAAGAGTGAAAGCTTGGAAAAGATATAATTAAATAGAGGTAAGAGAGAGGGGGAAGATACAATGAGAGAGTATGAAAGGTGAAAGGGGGAGAGAGAGAAAAAAAGAAAGTGATAGGGAAAGAAAGAAAGAAAGAAAGAAAAGAAAGAGAGAGCAAGTGTGGGTTCAGAGGAAGAGAGATAGAGAGAAAGAGGGGGGGGGTCATGTATATGTGACGAGTGAGAGACAAAAAGAGAGGGGGAAGATATGCAAAGGGAGATTGTCCACCAATGTGTGAAATGTAATTTAAGTTAAGATTGCCTCTTTTCAGATCTCTTTGACACACATCGATTCGTATAATGTTCTCGGCCATTGAGATTGTAACCCCTCTGGTTAAAGTTATGACAAAAGGTCTTTAGACTAATAGATGAGAGCATTGCATGGAGGAAAAGGAAAGGTCCTTTAGCAATTTTACCCTTTCTACGTCCAAAAACTGACGTAACGATAATATAGTAGATAGAGAAATAGTTCTCATATATAAGCATATTCAGAAATGCTGATTGTTTTTTGATGTTTATTTCTAGACGAAAATTGAATAATGATATGCATGTTAGTTTTATATTAATTGTAGTGATGTTTGCGACTCACATTTCAAAGAGTAGCCGATGGAATGTATAAGCCCACACATGAAATATATATGTCAGGGCATTTACATTTGCTTCTTTTTACAACAAAAGCTCATGTCCCCCCCCCCCCCCCCTCATCATCCCTATTTATCTTTGTCGTTGTGACCTTAGTTGCAGAAAAATGTCTCCCGTTACAAAAAAGCAGCATCATAGAAAACTAAACACTGTACATTACTCAAAATATTTAAATGTAAAGTTGAGTTCTGGTAATGTAATTAAATTGTGAAAGAAACTATCTGAAAGCAAAAAGGCTAATTAGGTAGTACATAATAATAAGTGTATTCTATGAGGGTTTTGAATCACCAAAATAAGAAGAAATTGCCTTGCTGAAAGTCACATGCACTTCAAATGGGTGTTTGGGACTATACACACACATGTGGCATGAAAGTTTGGTTCAAATAATATTTCAGCCGTTTCTCTTCATGTTTTGAATATGAGGGCATTTGAAGAGGAATCCTTATCAGGTGACCTTTTTTTCTGTTATATTGTTCCAAACTGACATAAACAGAACGAGATCACTTGCAAAATATTTTACACCTTTATCAGAACTCAACCTTCACTTTAACCATCGTCTTACGCTGGGTCGATGCTACAACAACGTCAACTTTCCGCAAGTTTGATTGGTTGCTTAATGACCAATAGATTATTCGCTTTTTGCTTACGTCATAAAATTTACCGCATGCTTTATATGTAGCATCAGTGGAAAGCGAAAACACTTCTCTCCCTGTGCCCGAATGGTTGATCGACGGTGAATAGTATGTGGATGTGATCCAATAACCAGCTTCTCAGTTGAAGGCTTATAGCTTGGATGCGGCACAATGGATGCTCGTCTAACTTTTCTGATTTTTGCTTTGTTATTGGTGGCGAGGGTGAAAGCTCAGGCGACTGGTATGTATACATGTATTGGCTTAATCATATAAAAACAAAGTGCTAGCCATTTTTTTCACTGTATTTACCATTATCCAAAGACGGATCAATATCACAACTATTTTCAAAATTATCATAACTGAACATTTTCATTAATTATTTGAATAATCATTATGACAATTCGTTTTCCAAATGTCATTGCTTGGCCAATATTGTTTCAAGCTCTTTAATGTTCTTATTATGTTCTTTATCATTGGTATCATTTTTGTGATAATGGTAATGATAATGAAAATGATAAAAGTAATGATAATGATAATAATGATGATGATGATGATGATGATGATGATGATGATAATAATAATAATAATAATAATAATAAAACATAATAATGGTACTACTACTACTACTACTAATAATAATAACAATAATAATAATAACGATGATGATAATGATAATAACAACAACAATATAATAATAATAATAATGATAATAATTACGATAATAATAAAAATAATGGTTTTTGTATATCCCTCATGCCCGTGTGAAAGTGCTCCAATAAAATTCCCCGGGTTCAGCATGGCTGCAATTTCGGCACTCTAGTATTTAAGGAATTAGGTCATGCAAACAGGGTACGAATTCATTTCACCAAATGTCAATTATTGTCTTCCTACTGGTGGCCGGCTTGGATTCAAACCCTAAAACTCTTGATTGAAAGTCAGCGTAAATGAAGCTCTAAACCACATTACTCTCACGTTTTATCGATATATTATGCTTATTGTAATCATATATTTCATTTTATAAGTAATGTAAATAACATTAAATACTTTATACTAGCTTATTGAGATGTCAAGGGCAGAGGAAATAATATGAATTTCACGTGATATGATGAATATTCATCGTCACCAAAATACCCTGTTGGATTAGCATTACTTTTATTTCAACGATGTAAATAATGTATATTGTCTATGAACAAAGTATCATGAATAATTGTGTTGCACAATGACATAGTATGGTTATGTTTTGTAAGTTGATTGTTCATACCAGAGGTAGGAAATATCACCAACTCTGATTTAGCTTATTTGGAGTATCAAAATGTAAATTTTAACACACAATATCATAGATAGATTCACGATCATAATTTGCCTGTGATAATTATCTATGTTATGTCTGTAAAACAAAATGAAAAAAATCATGGTCATTTTTCCCAATATAAATTCTGATGGCACTTATTCTCTTCTAGATATGGACAAGCAAATATTGTTCAATTCATCAATATGCTAATCATTTTCCCAAAAAAGAAAACTTATGACATTTATTACGGTATTTATCATATACTAGTAGTTAGTAGTGAAATGAATTACACTTGTTCAATTTTTTTTTTCTATATAGCACCGACTGGAGTCTATTTTCAAGTTCACTTACTGAACTACATCACAATATCATGGACACCCCCGGCAGACGTCAATGGACTGACTGGGTATGTGGTACAATATACAGCCGGTGGAGTGGATAGACAAGAGGTAATAAACGACCCTATACAGTAACAACGATAACCTATCAGGATAACAATCTGGCCAATCAACAGGACGTTCCAGTGCTTATTGCTCCTTTATTTGGGGGTAATATCGATCCAAACAACATAGTTCAGGCTGTCGCTCCGCCTGCTAATGGTGAGTTTCATGTGTAGATCTACAGGAAAATATGATGGGACAATATCAGAAATAAATAGACTGAATTTTAATATCAAATTATATTACAATAAAGAAAAGAACAGAGGGAGGGGGTATGGGAGAGGGAGAGCGCTCTTGAACTACAAAAGGTTCTTATTCTTTGCTTCACTGTGGTACCGACAGGTTTGATTTGGGTTACATTTTGGATATTGAATACAGTCTATAGATGACACTTCAAGATGCAGAAAAAACGCCTTTCATTAGGAATGTTTATACACTCTATATACAAGCCACGCATTCACTTCATATACATGTATGTACTCGGTTTAAAGATTCCAGATAAAAATCGTACCCACCATGTACTGTTTCCTGATTTTTATAGTGTACCGAAAAGTCAAAATATAAAATCTAATTTGCCAAAATAATGGAGGAGATATAAGCATCATTATTTCTTTATGAATCAATATACCAAAAAACTGCACATCCAATATAGTAATGGACCAGAAAACAGTATTCTAATTGAAATAGCAGAATGGAAAAATAACCCCCAAACCATTACAAAAAAATTTTCTGCATGTTTAAAGAAAAATCCTTTTATTTAATAGCAAAGTGTCCATTGTATCATGTTATTGTCAAACTGAAGAATATTTACATGTATATTCTATTCAAATTCCTTGCGAATTAAAAATGAGTGTCCGTTATGTACACAAGCAGAGTTTGATAAACGAAAAGAAATGATATTACGGCACAAGGGTTCCTGTCTAGGTAATGCGACCAAATTATGAAAAGATATGAGGATTATGATATCAAGACTTTGTTTGCTAGGGAAATAAATGTTAAGAAAAACACATAAAAGATAAATTGATAATATTTTCATTATAGAAGATTAACTGTTGTTCTTTACATTTGAGGGTTTTATTCACATTTTTTTACTTTTATAGATAGGATTGAGTTCTGGGGCCTGTAACATAAAGAGATACAATCAGTCTTACAATCAATTGTAACTCTTCAGTACATGGTTTGCATAGACTTACGATTGATATCAATTGTAAGATGAATTTTTCTCTTTATGTTACAGGCTCCTGGCCAGGCAATTCTATCGCTATTAAAAGAAACTCACAAAGTAAAGGCTGTAAGTAAGGTAAAATCTGTAAAGGATGCATAAGAATAATTGTGTATTGTGAGGTTTGGAATCATCAAAATGGACTTGATCTTGCTAATAAAAAAAAAAATCACATCTAATACAAGTGAGGAATTTCAATAGCAATACCTTTCATTTGAAGTTGTTGTTTTCACATTTTTTCCATATAACAATATAAAGATTCACAAATTGTTTTTCATCTCTACCAGAATTCAAGCTTGTTTTAAGAAGGTATCATTGCTATTGCCATCATTTTTATCATCATCATTTCTATTATCGCATCGCAGCTATACCACCAGCGCCAACAGGTGCCACAATACAACAGACATCAGACACAAGTTATACTCTTTCCTGGGGTAACCCTGGAAATGTTGATGGATATGTCATCTCTTACGCCAGAGACACTGTGAATGATATCACCAGTATAGAATTGCCTGTTGGAAGAACATCAGAACAAGTCCTGAATCTCGTACCGAACGCAAACTACGTGTTTAACCTGTATAGTCAGCGGAATGGCATTAGAAACCAGGCAGCCCTGACAACGCTGCCTCCTGTAGTAACTCCCCCAGGTAAACACATAGGATAAAAATTAAATTGTCATTGAATAATTCTGTGATATCAACAAATAATTGCTAAGAAGAGAATGGTGATCTAACACCTATCGCTATCAATTCTAAAAGAAAAAAAAAATCATTCTGTGCATTCCTGTTTGAAACTAATATTTTTCCTCATTTCAGTGGAAGTTCTGAAGGAAATTAACATGCCCGTCCTCGTGCCTACCATGAATGACACTACTACTATGACCATAGCACTAGGTCGAGTTCTAATGAATTATTAGTAGCATTTTATGCAAGTTCTTTTTAATGAGTAAATATCTATTGTATATTGCACTTTACCGTTTTTCACAGTATTTCAGTCGAATATATATTCATAGCGATAAAACCAGGTTCAGTTTTTTTCCTCTTCCTCAAATCAATTAAACAAGTCAGTTTTAGTTGATGTATTTAAACTGGTGTAAGCTATAGCATGATCGGCTATTGATAATAACATTAGGCTTTTGTAACATTTACAGTTATGTTCCTACAATATCGGTCGGTCCATTGGGGATGATATTTTGTTAGATTTACATTTCGTTCCGAAAAACAACGTAATGTTTAAAGGGGAAGTTCACCCTGAAGATTACTTGAGTTTAAAAAATGCAGAAAAAATAAAGAAAAATATTGGCGAAAGTTTGATGAAAATCGGTCAAATAATAAAAGAGTTATGGACTTTTGAAGTTTTGATTTTGTGACGTCACATGCGAGCAGCTCCTCTATTATGTAATGTGATAAATATTCCATAAAATACAGTTTTCTCAGAAAATTTAGAATATTTTCGTCTGTGCATTTGATATATTGTCAGAAATGTTATTCAATACTAGATTCTGAAAAGAAACAATATTAATTTATCGTGGAACGTAAAAAAAAATGCGAATAAATGGAATATTTATTATATGACCAATGGGCAGCTGCTCGCATGTGACGTCACGAATCCAAAACTTTAAATACTCATAACTCTTTTATTATTTGACCGATTTTCATCAAACCTTCGCCAATATTTTTCTTTATTTTTTCTGCATTTTTTAAACTCAAGTATTCTTCGGGGTGAACTTTCCCTTTAATGTTGGACATAACTTTACTATGCATTCTGCTCCGTCATTAGCTTTGGAAATTTGGTCGAAATGTCGACTGCATTGTAACAAAAATGAAAGTGAAAATGAAAGCCTGCATTTGTTTTAAGCCTAAGGTATGGAGAAAAAAAATATATGTCTGGTAATGCCAAGTCATTGATTAAATAAGGTATGCCCTGATGAAGTTTGTCCCAGATACCAACCACCCACCATTAATATTTTATTCTCGTTTCACTTTTTTGGCGTTAAAAACAAGTAGTAAAAGAAACGAATTTAAAAAAGGAAAGAACAGATAGGAAGGGAGGATAAATAAAAGTCAAGTTCGATTGTCATTTGACTTAGGCCCAATGAAAAGAAAAACAAATTCATCAAAGAAAATAACCTAATGTGTGAAAGAACATGAATAGAACAGAATGTGTATTCCAACAATAGTAAAATGATTCAGATCTCACGAAAACGTTCAAAGATACTGGTTGATCTTCAGGAGGCAAAGATAACAAAAACCGTTGCAGTTAACAGGAATAATTATGTTCTTATCTATCACGCATTGTAGTTGGTGCCACTTTGTGGCACATTTTGATTTCTGGTATAATATCGATTGAGGACTCCATTCAATACAACGAATATCTTCGGACAAATTTCGGATTATTTAGAAACCCAGCCAAATATGAAAGAACGTACTTGAGGGATCCGCCTCTTTTTTTTAATGTATCAGTATTCATGACCCATTTTATAGTTATTATTTTGATTGCTTTGGTTAAAAAATAACACTAATTTTTTACCATGGATTTTCTACACAATAGGTTAAAATATTTAGTTGAAATTAATGTATGAAAATTTAGAAAATTATTAAAGCGCAGGGTTGAAATCACCTTAACTCATGGCCCATTGAAACCGAGTGGATCAGCCTATGGGAACGAGAGAATTCTGTAGCCAGTGGGTTAAGTTATCTTAATACATCGGTAAATTATGATACAACCTGAAAACCAAGTAATTTAATGAATGATTGCAAGGAAAATGTTTTGTATATGTCAACCAAGCATAGATTTGACAGGAACGTACCCCAAATACAGAACGATGCCTTCAAAACGTAGAAAAAAGTGACTCACAAAGTTTATAATTATCCACTTGACTGTCGTGATGTCAAGTTGTAGAAATATGTTATAGGCTTAGTCTGCAAGCACATACCTTAATTTGACACTTTATTAGAAAATCATTGTGTCTTGACTCTTGAGTGCAGCCTAACCCAGGTTCATACTGGTTGTGTCAAAAGCTTTTGTACAGCTTTTTTTACAGGGCCTATGGTAGTCTTAAAGTACAGACACTTTGTGACGACTGACCATGGATTGTGCCTGCAAACTAGTATAGGCCTGAACTCTGCGCAGTAGTTAATCAAAACATTCGCGTTTGAAACGATGTTTCGATGCATAACATATACATATACTTTAATTTGGAGCAAGATATATGCCCCGACCAGTAGCGTATAGGCATATAGCGCCCGGGTAACAATGCGCCTCTGTAATTTTATCGTACAAAATTACTTTGTTTGTATTCAAGCTTGAGGGAGGTGTATGTATGTGTATGTGGGGGGGGGGGGGGTAATTATTATTAAGTATTTGGTGTCGCCTGTGCCTGGGAGGGCAAAAGCGAACTGAATCACTGTAACCCTCGGGTTTCTCCTCCCGATAAAACTGATTGGGATGTGCAGGTGTACTACACCGGGGTTCCCCTACTCTTTATCGAATAGTGCAGTGGGTTCTTAACGTGCAAAGGTGGTGACTATCCTTTACACGGGGCCTCCATTTAACGTCCTCTCCGAGGGACAAGGTGTTTTCCACTGTAACATAGCCTGCCAGGGAATGGCACGTTAACACACAACGCAGGCTTCAGTCATCCGCCCGGGGTGGATCTTTGTCGATCTTTGGTTCGACAGGCAGACGCTTTACCGACTGAGCCAACTCGCCTCCGAACTCCTAAATCATGTGTAAATAATAATGGAAAAAAAACCATGAAGAAGCAAACAGGTCTAGTCCTACATATTTTTCGCAATTTGAAAAAACTTGAATGATAGGCCTACTATTTTAATGCTGTTCCCCCAAATTCAGGTCCGTAATGTTTTATATGGTCACCTAAGCAAAGGGGAAGAAAGCTACCATGCCCTGAAAAAACAAACGCATTTTACGCTTTTCAGCAAGTATAATTATGTCGGTGCTATTAAACTTTGATTGTGGGCATATCATTGCAGAATATCATTCTTCTGTACTATTTGTAAAAATTTATCATGATATTTATCCTGAAAGGGGGGGGGGTATAAAATACTTAAGCAGAATAGCGCGATGCATTTTGCACTATGAGACATTGAACAACTGTAAAGTTGTTACAAGCAAACATTGAAATCAAGGCGTGGGTCTGCTTCCTCTAATATATACTTTTTTTCATGTCGTATTTTTTTCTTTTCTTCTATTTTCTCAGCATTTCTGTCCTTTTTTTTGTTGCGTTTTTTTTTTTTTTTTTTTGGAGGGGGTTTGTTGTTGCTCTTATGTTACTATCATGTGTCCCCTTTACATGACGGCTCCCCCTCACGCCACTATCCACACTTTATCCATATTATGCATCTATTTTTGTGTTTGTGCAAATCCCAAGTTCATTCGAAATCTGTTTCAATGCACGCTAGGTTTGCACTCTCAGAAAAGTTTTAAGGTTGTTTAAAATATGAACCTACCAACTGTTGGTTAGAACAAAAATCCAATGTGTTTTACATACAATTTTTTTTTTAACCAACAGTCGGTATGTTCATATTTTAAACAACCTAATAATTTTTAACCAACATTTCTGAGAGTGTAATTTCACAATATGACATTCGTTCGAACGCTAAATATTAATTTGTTTCGTCAGAAGACATCATTATCACTATCGACCAGTTGGGAGAAGACTTCATCAACTTTGTCTGGGACCACGACCCGACTCAAGGAATCCTGTCTTACGCCGTCACTCTCTTTGATTCTACTGGTAACACCGTGGTGGTCCCAGAGCAACTTCTTCCTCTCGTGGCGAGTATGACCCATCGATTTGATAGACTAATACCAGGAACACAGTACACCGTGGATATTGATATCATTACGGCTGCAGGTCGGATTGATTTTGCACGAGATCTTCAATTCACACGTAAGCTAGATCAAGTAATTTGTGGATACATGAGATGTGTGACTACTTCAATTATTGCGTATGTTATCTATCCGACGAAGAAACGCAATTATTACAAGCTATACGTGTGTCCGTAAAAGAAATATGATTGAGCAAACCTGCGTGTCAATAGATAGCGGATGAGTTGGTTTATGTTCTGAGTGATAGTTTTGATTACCCAAATGATTGTGTACTAACGGACAGCAATAGCCGGCATCTTAAAGGAGAATGAAACCCTGGGGAAATATCCATTTTAATGAAAAGAGAGAATAGAGAGAAGCAATTAAAAAAAGTTCCATCGAAATCGGTTACGAAATGAAAAAGTTATGAAATTTTGAAAGTCTCAATTTACTTTCTATGGTGATCCTCAAATTGGCAATATTGCTTCAAAATGGCATGATTAGTAGTACAACTCTCAATATGTTTTGTACACAAAATTTCATATTTTTTCCATTATCTCTAAAGATGCTGCTTGTCTTTTTGTGAACTCAACATATGTTGTGTCAAATACATTTTCCCATGATATATCTTGAGTTAAGAAGGAGACAAGCTGCACCTTGAGAGATAATGGGGAAAATATGAAATTTTGTTTACAAAACATATGGAGAATTGTACTGCTAAACCTGTCACTTTGAAGCAACATTGTCAATTTGAGGATCGCCATAGAAAGTAAATTGAGACTTTTCTCATTTCGTAACCGATTTTGATAAAACTTTTCAAAAATTGCTTCTCTCTATTTTTTCTTTTCATTAAAATTGATTTTCCCCCAGGGTTTCATTCTCCTTTAAAGGAGGAAGGTTGAGGGCGGGAGATGGTGTGTGTGTGTGTGTGTGTGTTTTGGTGAAGGGATGACTCCATATACAGAGTCCCCTCTCTTTACATTTCATGTGTGAAGCAGAAATTCACTCTTTCTGTTCACAAACCCACAAACTTAGTCCTTGATAGATATTGTTAAATACATGTTGGCATGTAAAGCCATGTAAGAAGGATTAAGATACCATAATAGCAAGGTACAATTAATTTGACGTGTTAGTTATTCTTTCAAGGAGGTACATTGTAGATGTAAAACGAGAAATCTTTAAGTGGGGTATATTGTATGCGTAATAAAATATAAAACCCCTATGAATGGAGCTTTGTCTAACAATTATTTCCAGGGCTGTAGGCCCGACACCCCCTTGAAAAGTTTCCAGGTGAAGTCGCTGCTTTCAAGCTTTTTGAAAATCAAATTTCAGTACTCTATAATAGTAAAAGTGATATATTTAGTGAAATCTTCTGATTTATAGCAATATCCTTAAAATGAGAAATTTATCTTAAAGTAAGCATGAAGTCGCTTACCAAGGAGATCATTTCTATCAACGATACAGGTGATCGAGAAGTAAGCCTATATTTTATATACAATAAAAATGGTAAGAAATTGTGTCATTGCTTAAAAATTGAGAAGGCACTTCTGCTACATGATACATGATGATTTCCGTTCCTGATTATGCATTCATATATTTACATTTTTAAAAAGAAGTTTGTTTAGAGAAGCATGTGTTTATTCATGTATATATTTAGATTTTTCCCTTTGTTATAATGTTTGTTCTCACTTTGATAAAAAAATGATCACAAAAATGGTTCATTTTTAGAGTAAGTTTTGACATACTGTCTGACATACACTTTTAAAACATTGACAATTGTATCATTATCACAGTGGATTTCATGTCAATTTTCAAATGTAGGTATATAACCTTTTAACGGCCAACATGTATAAGGGTATTATTTTCATTGTAGGACCTAAGCCACCTGAAAACCTCTTCCTCTACCAGCTCAGTGATACAGCCATTTTATTCAGATGGGACCCTCCTTCTGCACCTAACAACTTCTTTGTGGACTACGTGGTTTCGTACGGTAATACTGTAACTGGGGATGCCCAAGAGAACGTCCTACCCCAAGGAACTTCGAGCGATGCTATACGTGGTCTTCAGCCAGGGATCGCCTATGACTTTGGTGTCTTTACCAATATTGACCCTATCACGAGTCTTTTCAATGCATTTACTCCTGTGCCATTAGGTAAGGCACGTAAACTATTTTATCTTTTAAGTTGAACCATTTCCAGGTCAATTAGACATGAATTAATTTACAGGCTAGAGTAATATGTCTGTAGCGGTATTATGGTCTAGTGGATAAGTCACCGAACTGTAGATCACAAGGTACGGGGTTCGAATCCCTTTTAGGTCCTTTTAGGAAGACATTTATCTACACTTGCCACTCCCGACCCAGGTGTAGTAAGTGGGTGCCGGTATGAATTTATTCCTTGAAGCTTCACCGCCTTTCTTAGGGCAGCTAGGCTGAGCAGGGTTAATAATCCAAAGCTCGTTTGAATCGCATAGAGACATTGATCTATGTGATATGCGCTATACAAGAACTGTGTATTACTAGTAGGCCTATTATCATTACAGCCCCCCCCCCCAAAAAAAAGAAAATGGATGAGGAAAATGTAAAGTGGATATTAAAGGAAATGATGTAGAAAAATTGCAATTTGAAGCGATTACCAATCGAAATGAAAAAAAGTACCAACTGCAATGAAAACAAAGAAGAGTACTTGATACAATCCAGTTGTATCCGAATTTATCCAACTTACATGCATGTAGGAACTCCAGCTGGTAATGTGAACGTAGGCGCAGTCACCGCTCGGGAGTTGGAGGTTCTTTGGACGTTCCTGGACCCAAATCTTCAATCCTACGTAGTCCTTCTATTAAGTGAGAGTGGCACTGAGGAATATTCACAGGCTGTTCCAGCTGGTAGTTCATCCACGATATTTGAGAACTTGACACCAGACACCCCGTACATCGCTGTAGTCGAGGCTATATCTACGGCTGGAGTATCGACAACTGTTGGCTCTGACTCAGCAAGAACCAGTAAGGCAGCTGAGATTGTCGCCCTCGACAATCTATGTAGCATTTGTCAGGCATGCAGTCCTCCCCCCCAAAAAAATGAAATAAAAACAAAACAAACAAAAACATAGTTCCGATGATCCTTACATTTCAATAACAACCAGTTCTGTAGCATCATATCTATAATGTAATCAGTTCCAAAGACCCCCTTTTCCCAAAATGTTAGCAGTTTCGAAGACCATCCTTTTCATGATACGCTAGTTCCTAAGCCCCCCTTTTTGCCCTGCCAGTGGCACATACCTACCACTTTTGGGGTCGAGTGCCCACCACCGGGAGTACATGCAGGGAAATCGAAACCTGGCTGCACAGATTGTCGCCAGTTACAGTGTTCTGCAGCAGATATACTGACGATTACACAGATGATTTTGATGTTGTAGATGATGATGATGATGATGATGGTGATGATGATAATGTTGTTGTTGATTATATAGTGCATAATGTATGCCAATATACTCATCCGCCCTTTGACAGTAAGTAAAAAATACTCCTTACCTAACAAATGGGACAACTCGACATTTATGATCATTGTGACAATTTAAGCTACATGAAAGCAAAGCAAGGACTGAGATAAGGGTTTATTTTTTACTATAGGCGTAGACGGGGGGGGGGGATGAAGGGGGCTATGCCCCCATCCCTTTTAACCAGAGGGCAAAACAAACTAACAGACAATCAGGGGTACAATGAATATGGGGGGGGGAGCATCCAGCCAAATTTCTGTTGCATCACACGTTTCTTTTCGTCTTTTTGAGTCACACACTGTAATGGTACAGTCTTGATATACACAACTCTTAATGCAGTTTTGCTTGAAGATTTAGTCTGGGAGCCTGTCCAGAAATAATCACCCCATTTTACATATGAGATTTGACCCCTTAAAGTTGCTAAGACCATCTATGTCATTTATTCACAAAAAAGCTTGTCAGCTCGAACGAAGCAGCCGGGTTTGGCCCCCAGAGCCCCCAAAAGGGGCCCTAAAGTTGGGTCGATTTCAACCCATCTAACATATGCCCCAAACTTTGCCAGAAGGAATGTGTATGACTATACATTACCAAAACACCAAAACTGACAAAATTTTCCGTCGGGATGGGTTGTCAGACCGTCCCTAAAAACTGGGGCAAATTTTTCCCCTTAAGGCCCATGGACCAAATTTTGTCAGAAGGAAGAGTTATGGGTGTATATTACATAAATATAAAAACTTACACAAATTTCCATCGGGAAGGGGTGTAACACTCCCCTGAAAAAACAACACCACCAAAGTGCCCCCCTAAACCCAGCTTTGCTGCCCAAAATGCTCTGGATATAGAGAAAAATCATTTTTAGGCTTTACAACCTTGATAACTCCAAAGAGTCTCATTCAGTTTTGAGTATTGTAACTTTCTTGGGGTGAAATTTGGTGTAAAATGGACATTTCAATAATTTATTAAATTGTGAAAATTGTATTGCTTTCTCAAAAGTAGTCAAATTATATTGTCAGGATTATGTAAACACACCCATTGTCCATCTGAACCTGTCTGACAAGACGCAATAGAGGAGCTTGTAAAGTATTTGGGCTATGTGGCTGCCATGCTGAAATCTACCATTCATGTGTTCATTACACAAATACCTTGCAAGCTCTCTATTAAGGGGAAAAATTTACCCTTTAGGGGCGGTCTGACAACCCATCCCGATGGAAAATTTTGCCAGTTTGGGTGTTTGATTTGATTTTGATTTTAATTTTATTTGTTTCCAAGATCGGTTTACATTTGTACATGAGAAAGCAAAATATAAGTATATAAATCAAATGGCATAATACAAAGGATAATACATAATAACAGCTCAGTATAATAAACATCTTCCAGTAGAGGTAATAAACGCATACAGTATATACACTTGTGGGGGAACCTATTAAAAGCGAGGCTTGTCGAGTTAAGTCCCCATTTAACAAAGAAAAGGAGCTGGAAAGTAGAATTATGAGATTAAGATGAGAAGAAACAAAGAGAGGACGGAAATCAGCGGATGGAAACAGAAGAGAAAATAAAAAGATTAACTAATTATAGAGAGTGGAAGGGAGAGAGAGAGAGAGAGAAAAGATAGAAGAGAGAGAGAGAGAAAAGATAGAAAAGAGAAGAGAGAAGAGAGAAGCGAAGTGCAGATCGAGATCAGCAACCATGCAGCATTTTAGTATATGGTTTTAGCAAAAGAGATTTCAGTTCTTTTTTAAAACGGTGCAGTCTCTCTATTTCCTTAAGGTTTGGATCGAGACTGTTCCAAAATTTGGGACCTGTATTAAAAACGAATGTTTTGTGCGCTAAGAGCGTTCTCGTGTTTTGGTAATGTATAGTCATGCACCTTCCTTCTGGCAAAGTTTGGCGCATATGTTAGATGGGTTGAAATCGACCCGACTTTGGGGCCCCTTTTGGGGGCTTTGGGGACCAAACCCGGCAGCTTCGTTCGAGCTGACAAGCTTTTTGTGAATAAATGACATGGATGGTCTTAGCAACTTTAAGGGGTCAAATCTCATATGTAAATGGGGCTGATTACGAGGGGCGACTGAAAAGTTTTGAGCCTTATATAGAAAGGATTGAGATATGAAGACTATAACTTTGGTCCATAAATTCTTCCCCATATCTTGATCCAATCCACTAAATTTCTTGGTCATAACAATTTTTATCACTATTTTACAGGGTCTTGAACTTTCTGTATCGGGTGTTTCATAAAAAATGAACAAACTTGAGTATAGGGCTGCCATCAAGTATCTGCAGCTGAAAGGCATGACCCCAGCTGAGATCCATAAGGACATGACGGACACATTAGGGGAACATGCCCCTTCATATGTCATAGTGAAACGGTGGGCAAACAAGTTCAAACATGGCAAAGACAACATTGCAGATGAACCAAGGTCAGGGAGGCCATTGACAGCAACAGCTCCAGATAACATTGATCTTGTCCTTGACATGGTCATGGAGGATGGCGCATAGCGCACGAGGCGTAATTTTGATTACATTAATAGCTGCATTGATTTGATTATATTCTGGCAGTTTGGTCATCTTGAAATTTTTGCCATATTGTAACAGATAACCTACCAGATTCTACAAGTGTAACAGTGGATAGCACAACTGCTAATACAGCTACACTAACCTGGACCTCCGCTCCGACAGCAACCAGCTATATCATATCATACATCAGTCAAGATCGCACAGACACTGGGACATTTACGTCATCTGGAACTGGTACCACGGCCACTGTTCCCAATCTACAACCACAAGCAACCTATACATTCTCTGTAGTAGGAACAGATGGAACGAGCAAGACAAATATTGGAACGGCTATTGGAACGACAGGTATTACAGGCTTCAGAAATGGAGCCTCAAGGACCTGGGAGCTGGGAATGCTGGGGTGCTGCAGCTCCCCTTACTTTTTTTCTTCTCGTTGTCAGAGAATTTTGAAGTGAACAGGCACAACTAAATGTGCTGATTTTGTTTTATTGCTTGTCAAATTAGGAGTGAGAATGCACCCCTCAGCACCCAAGTAAAAACAAATCGTTTCTAGTGCCCTAGACCGCTTTTGTTTAATGATTATCATGCTACTCTAAGTATCTTAGGAAAAATTGCTCAGATCCTGCTACTTTCGCTTAGGTGTTTAAAGGAAGGGATTTGAATAGCATAAGCGTATATCAGGGGCGGCGATTTCTTCACATGGCCGGGGGGGGGGGGGGGGGTCAGTGACGATTCATCCCCCGAAAAAGAGGATTTTGAAGAATAAAATTTCCATTTTAGCGACTTCCTTAGTAAACTGCGAGGTCGCATAGCAACCGATCGAGGAAATTGTACATTTTGCGGGATGAAACCTTGCTTTTAAGAGGACTGGCAATCACAAAGGGAAATCCAAGTCTGATCTTGATATCTACAATCCTTCTTTTAGGCACCGCTGAATCACCATTTAGACAGGAAATTCGTTTTTTATGCCTCCGCCATAAAGAAATAGAAGACAACTGCTTGAACGCACCTCTACATGTTTATGTGATTAGATTTGTAGAAGTGCAGCATGTATATTGAGAAAGTGCCGATTACTATAACAAGGCACGATGAATTGCTTAAAACGCAGTTTCATTGATACTGGACAAATTTGAACTTCTATCTTGCGTCACAAAATGCTCCCTAAAACAAAAACTTCTACCAAATTTGTCAATCTTGGTATCATTTTCTCATGCGAATAGATTTTCCTTCCGCTGGTACCAGTGGATATGACCCCACATTATTGGAAGTATGCCAGTCCTTTTTTTTTGGGGGGGGGGGCGCCAACCTTTATAGCTCAATAGGGCTCCCTTCCTCCGCGTCTACGCTATGGAATCTAGGAATGATGGACAATATAAACGTAGGTTGAACACTCTTATTTCAATGTTTTACATTTTGTTGATATCCAGCCTATAAAAATAATTATGAATAGAAGGAATACATTTGGTTTGGAATTACATTGCTTGTATATCCATGTTGTTTTTATAAGTTGTATGTATTGGAAAAGCGTTTTAGAAATTATTTCATGTACGTCTTTCAAGAATGGTGTTCAATCGATTTATGGTGAAATTGATACCACTGACACTTTACAATAGTATTATATTATTTTGGCAGCTATACAGACGGATGTAATAGTGGACTCTGTCACGGCGAACACCATCACGCTGTCTTGGACGAATATACCAAATACTGCTAGCTACCAGATCTTCTATAGGCCTACTGGTTCAACAGATGCGGAACAGCAAGCGACTTCTAATATTCCAACAACAACGCTAACTGGACTAACACCGTCAACAATGTATGACCTCAGAGTTGTGGCAATCACAAATTCCGGTCAGCAACAACAAGTCGGCACCAATACAGCAACAACAGGTTAGTGTTCTATCGTTGTTTATAACGTAATAATAATAATAATAATAATAACAATAATAATAATAATAATAATAATAATAATAATAATAATAATAAGCAATGCTGACGGTTGACGATTTTGATCGAAGACGACCGTATATAATCTTTTGACAAGGCCTCGAGGCTGAAAAAAAAACGACTGGGAGGGAAACACTAATGCTTTTTCTCACACGAGGCGTCATTTGACTGACATAGGACTGCGTTGGTGACTAGTGCGGTTTTTGACGCGTCATGTAAGCGTGATGTCACTTAAGATGAGCTTAAGATGAACCAGTTATTTAATTCAGGAAGTATGAGCAGTTAACAAATTTTGCAAAGTTCACAATAGAGATATTAAAGCTCCACTAATTGGCATGCTAAAATAAATAATGTAGAGTTTTGTATATACATAGGCCAGTAACATAAAGAGATAAATCAATCTTACGATTGATATCAATCGTAAGTCTATGGCAAACCATGTACTGAAGAGTTACAATTGATCGTAAGATTGATTGTATTTCTTTATGTTACAGGCCCCATATCATGTAAATACCTTTTTCATAATTTTGTTATTTTGTTATGTGTTATGTTTTTTTTTTATTCGATCCCTTTTGTTTATGCACTTTTTTAAATAATACATTGTTATTTAGGCTAAACATTAATTTCGCTTATATTGTTGCCTGAATCAAATATTGCTCGAATGTATATATTGTGAATATTGTAAATATCTTTATTAATCTAAGTGTTGTACATATTAATTCTGATGATTTATTTGATTGTTTGATCTGATTTTCTTCAATACCCTTTCAAGGGTGACATGAGAAAAAAAAATTGTCATTTTCATACAAAAAGTTTTAAAAATGCAGTCTAAACCATAGACATTGCGATGAATATCTGACGTATGCATCGATTTTATTCATAGGACTGATTAGCGCAGGTAATAATGCAATCAAAATGACGCCTCATGTACAAGAGCACTGTGGTATATTGGTGAAGGCTCTTGATTTTCATAGGAGAGGTCCTGGGTTCAGTCCTCGCTGGGTGCTTATATCCTTGGACAAGATGTTTTAGACCTCGAGGCTGTTTTACCCATATTTGTCCATCTCCACCTAGGTGTATTGGGTACCTGGCAATTGCTGGGGTAATAATAATTGCAGGGCCCTCAGGAAGAACAGCGCTGAAGCTGATGAGGCTTCCCTGGGTAAACAAAATTATTATTATTATTATTATTATTATTATTATTCGAACTTGGTCAACTCATAAATACTACCACAGGTATCCAGGGACGGTCATTTCTTGTCATGTTAAGTTGGAAGGGGGGGGGGGGGACGACATGTGACATTTGAGGAAGCTAATTAATGACGATTTGGACCAAGTTAAAGCTCTTTCTTGTCTTATTCAAAATGTGACGGTAATATTTATTCACGAGCAATCATTTTTCATGTGTCATTGCTACTAAGAGGTTTTTCACACAAGAATAAAAAGAACAAGAAAAGCTTTAAAAAGTCAATTTCAAATTTACGAGAACTCTACTTTCCCTTTTGATTACAATCTTTTTCTATTCCAGGTACAGTAGTGAATCTGTTCAACATAACCTCAGACACGGCGGTATTGACGTATTCCCCCGTACAAGACGCTATTCTCTACACCATTACATATACAGATGGCGTCACCTCAAACACCGCCCAATCTCTTGGTCCTACGGTCACTATCACTGGCCTCAACCCTGCCACCACATATCAGTTGAGTGTGACTAGTACCTCCGCATTAGGGCAAACAGATTTGGGTTCAGTATCTGGAACTACTGGTATATAGTTTGCTTTGTTTTGTGATGATGATGATGATGATAATGACGATATTAATAATAATAATAAAACAATTACAACGATAACATTAGTAAAAGTAATGATAATAATAATGACAATAATAATAATAATGATAATTATAATAATTATAAAATGATGATGATGATGATAATAATAATAATGAATAGTGATAATAATGATGAAAATGTTAACAATAACTATGATATTAATAATAAGGATACTAATGATGATGAAAATAATAACAATTATGATGTCGATGATGATAATATATAATAAATAGTAAATTATATTTCTACAGCGATTAATACACGAGTTTCTAACTTCTTTCTCGTTTGCTCAGCTTCTGTTACGACTACTGCATCATACGTTTGTATTGTTTAACAAAAACTTGCAAAGTTTGAAAATCTATCTACAGTCAGACAACAGATAAAACTGTGGATACATTTTATCGCCATGCATGGTTTCAAATGAAGACAAAAAATGTAATCTGAATCTGGAGAGGACTAAATGAACACATAAAATAAAAAAATTAAACTGACTAAGAATTAATCTGTTAATGATAGATAATTTTCACATTCTCTTTAACTGTGAGTGACAGAGTGAGTGATTGATATATTTCGGGTGAAGAGAGTTTCAGGACCTTCGACCTAAATTTGTTCTTGCAAAATATTTACCCCAAAAGTGTTGTTGTCTAAGGTGGAATATGAATGTGTTTATGTTTTTTTTTTGTCTGGGATTTGTGTCAAGAATGAAAGTAGAGGTGAGCTTATAGAGGAACACCGTTTTGCTTAAATGAAGCACAAATGAATTCTATCAGCTACTGAATATGCTTCTTGGCTACTTTCCTGAGTGGCGAAAAAAAAAAAAAAAAAAAAAGTTTAGCGTGTGGTATAATTTTCCCATTTTTTTTTTTATCCACGGAAATACTTCTGTTGCAGATATACAAACAACTGTCAATGTCGGTATGGTAGGAACAACACAAGCAACCTTATCATGGACGCCTGTTCCTGGAAGCTTAATCTACCAGATATTCTACACTGGACCAGATGGAGTAGAACAGACTGTGAATCCGACCAACGACCCAACAACAACCATTACTGGTCTTACTCCTGGAACTTTGTATAACTTCCGTGTGCAATCAATAACTGCGGACGGGCCAAGGCCAGTGGGTACTGCAACAGATACTACAGGTATTCAAATGATAGGAATATTTTATGTCGTACACCATTTGGAGAGAAATTCTTAAAGAAAAGGGAAATTTGAAATGGTAATTAGAATGGTATTTATTACACATGGCAGCTGAAGGGCTGAATTACATGGAGCGTACAAAGTACAAATACGAAAATAAGATAAAGATAGGACACGGTACAAAATATAAAGTACATGTAATTCACTTTTACAATATAATGTTGATAATGATAAACCTACACACACAGACAGATACCTGAACTACACATCTTTCCACCACCCGTCGGTTCTTCAGTCAGTGTCTAGCACACTCATCCGGAGGGCACACGCAATCAGCGACCAGGACCATCTTCAACGGGAGCTGCATCACATCAAAACAGCACTCATGACAATCAACGGTTACCCAGCCCACAAAGTGAAGACTAAGTTACCTCGGGCCCGGGCCCCAGATCCACCAGCGCTGGCCACGGTCGTACTCCCATACTTAGGCCACACATCTCACAAAATACAACGCATTCTAAAGAATGTCAGCATCGAGGTTAGACACCGTTCTTTCAGCAAACTTGACTCGACACTCTTCACCCACAAGGACAAGAAACCTACAGACGCCTACCCGGGAGTTTACAAGATACCATGCCAATGTGGCAAGGTGTACATCGGAGAGACAGGACGCAGCCTCAAAACCAGACTTAAGGAACATCAGACCAGCTTTAAACACAGCGATTGGGATAAGTCGGCAATTGTCAAACATGCCCAGCAACTCAATCACCCTATCGACTGGCCCAATACGAAACTCATCACCTCCATCAAACACTGGCACACCAGACGAGTTCGAGAAGCCATCGAAATACAACAACACAACACAGTACCACAGGACAGCGGACTAGTCATCAACGACATTTGGCGACCTCTCCTAAACAGACGTACATCACAACATTAAACTACATTACCCCCCCCCCCCCCCCAACACAACACACTACTTCACGCCAATCGATAATCTCTAAACAGATTAACGGAACCGACAGGAAACGACTAACAATAGACTTAGACCCCGTTCTCACTCACTTTTGAAAGTGGTCTTAGTTAGACCGCTCCAGAGGAACGAGGGGTCTTGAGGAACGGTTTGCTTGCGTTCACACTCCGAGCAGTTTTTCTCGCTCAAACCGCTCCACGATTCAAAGTGGCCTTGTTGCTATGGCAGCTCAGTTCAGCGGGTCAAATTTTTCGCGCGGAATACAAACTGATGTACCGTAGCGTGCCTGCCGGCTGCCCGATCGATTGCTTTTGCTTTGTTTTGTGCGCGGAACGTCACTGGCTCACTTCCGGTTGAAGTACGCTTTCGTTCACATTGCACGTTTAGAGCGGTCCATACCGCTCTTAATAAGACCCGTTCCTCAAGACCACCTCCCCGAGGTGGTCTTCTGGAGCGGTCCAGAAGACCACTTCCTGGACCACTTTGACCGTTCACACTCACCTAAGAACCGTTCCTGAGGAACGGGTCTTAGATGGACCGCTCCAAAACTCCACTTTCAAAGTGAGTGAGAACGGGGTCTAAGACATTTGCGCGGCAAACTTCCGACACAGACAGGAGTTAATCTCCTGACGATGAACAGAGCACACTGTTCGAAACGCGTCGAGACAGATATACTCCTTTACCGAAAGAATACCATAGTTCAGAAACTCTCTTTCAGAACTACTCTACAGAGGAATACAAACAGTTCTTTTCAGAACTACTCTCTCCAAACTTCTGTGACCTACTCAGAACTTTCCTGATCTAGATCACTCTTTCTTCCTTTTTCTTCTTTCCTCTTTCCATTTCAATTCATTTTTGGTGTACAAACACCGAAAACAAAAACCAAAAATAGTCTTGTGTAAGTGTTTAATTTAATTTCATTCCATTTCCATCTCTTTCCTTTCCTTTCACTTCTCCTAAATTCCTCTAAACGCCCCATAAGTGGGTTATTTTTTCACGAAAGAATATATCAACAGCCTTTTCACAGAGGCTCCCACATGGTGTTACCGAAAACCTTCAATTGTGAATGATAATAGTTGTTTTTTATATAGCGCCTTAACAGTTATAATGTAACCGACCAAAGCGCTTACAGCATTATTATCCCGGTCACTGGATTCAATTACGATTCTGCACATTACAGTGCACATTCTCCGCTCCTCAGGGGAGCATTCCAGCCAGTCGCCTGTTTCCAAGCGCTCACATGCTAATCCAACCGCAGTGACGTTCGCATCCTTCTGGGTATCCATTTAACACCTGGGTGGAGAGGAACAATGCAGATAAAGTTCCTTGCTCAAGGGCATAAGTGCCGTGCCGGGGTTCGAACCCACGACCTTTGCATTCCCGGTCAAGTGATTAAACCACTCGACTACGACACAATTTGGTCGTATGAAGTCGTAGGAAGCTTTAATCAAACGGCAGAGGCGGCGCTCCCGGGGGCAGGGGGCACAGTGCCCTCCACTTTTTCAAGTACCTCAAAAGTGCCCCTTTTTATCAATGAAAAGTGCCTCTTTTCATAGCTGATAAGTGCCCTCCTTTTCTTCGTATAGTACCCCTTTTTCCTTTCTAATAAGTGCCCTCTTTTTCTTCGTATAGTACCCCTTTTTCCTTTCTAATAATTGCCCTCTTTTTCTTCGTATAATACCCCTTTTTCCTTTCTAATAAGTACCCCTTTTTTGTCTAATTATTGCCCATTTTCCCTTCTAATAGTGCAATTTTTCCTTCTGATAAGTGCCCCTTTTCCTTCGCATGACTGCCCCTTCTTCTTTCTGATAAATGCCCTTTTCACCTTCTGATAAGTGCCCCTTTTAAGCTCAGATAAGTGTCCCCTTTGAAATCCAACAGGTGTCCCTGTTTTCGTCTGATTAGCGCCCATTTACCGTTCTAATAGTGCAATTTTTCCTTATGATAAGTGCCCTATTCACCTCTGATAAATGCCTCTTTTTAAGTGCCCCTTTTACTTCTGATCAGTGCCCCTTTTCCCTTTCTAATAAGTGCCCTTTTTACCTTCTAAGTGCCCCCTTTAACCTCAGACATTACTGCCTCTTTTGAAATCTAATAAGTGCCCCTTTTCACCTCTGATAAGTGCCCCTTTTCCTTCGCATAACTGCGCCCCTTCTTCTTTTTGATAATGCCCTTTTCACCTTCTGATGAGTGCCTCTTTTAATCTCAGACATTACTGCCCCTTTTGAAATCTGTGCTTTTGTTTTTCGTCTGATTATTGCCCATTTTCCGTTCTAATAGTGCAATTTTCCCTTCTTATAAATGCCCCGGCTTTTCACCTCTGATAAGTGACCCTTTTACTTCGTGTGACTGCCCCTTTTTCTTTGTAATAATTGCCTTTTTCACCTTCTGATAAGTGTCTCTTTTAAGCTCAGATAAGTGCCCCCTTTGAAATCCGATAAGTGTCCCTGTTTTCGTCTGATTAGCGCCCATTTTCCGTTCTAATAGTGCAATTTTTCCTTATGATAAGTGCCCTATTCACCTCTGATAAATGCCTATTTTTAAGTGCCCCTTTTACTTCTGATCAGTGCCTCTTTTTCTTTCTTATAGTATTATTTTCCCTTTTGATAAGTGCCCCTTTTGTCCTCTGATAAGTGACTTACCTATATAATTATATACATTTAATATATTTTACCTATATACCCCGATGTCGCTTCCAAACTGTGCCCTAAAGTCCAAAAAAGAGCCATATACATGTACCTAGCTCCAAATAATCAGAGAGGCTTCATAATAATACTGATATCCGCACAAGGTGAGGCAGTGGAGCAGGAGGCAGGAGGGGCACAATCCCCTAAATTATACAAGAATGAGCAGGGCCCCTAAATCATAACAGGAAGGAGGACAATTTTTTTCTAAAATTTTTCCAAAGCTCGCTCGCTACGCTCGCTCGCATTTACCATTGTTTTCTTATCATATTAGGAAAATCACTGCTATTCAAAATATCTTAATTATTTTGCTCGTTTGCTTCGCTCGCTCGCAAATGTATAATCAGACCATTACACTCAACTGCAAAGTAGTTTTTATCTACAACCATGTTAAGAAATAAACAATAATGTGTCCAAAATGATCCTTGATAGTGTATTAATCAGAATGTATAGCGGTATACTAATGCCTCAGGGTGGTATTTTCCGCCTTGTTTTCACCCTTTGTAGGTGCCCTTTTTTCCCTAAAAGTGCCCCTTTTGTTGGTGCCCCCCCCCACTTTGAAAGACGCTCCGCCACCGGTGTCAAACGGTATATAATTATATATATAAATCTATATATGAATTTCCTCATTCAGTATTTCAATAAAGAAAGAAGATGTCAAAACATTAATACTGCTATCTTTTCAGTAGATTTGTGTTCTTGAAATGTTGTTTCATTGGAATCTATAGCCTCTCTTCAAACTGAGGTAAATGTAAATTCGGTCACGCAAACTACGGCAGATATCTCCTGGACACCTGTCCCTGGAAGCGTGTCCTACCAGATATTTTACACTGGACCAGATGGAATAGAACAGCAAACTTCGTCGAACACTCCTACAACCATCATCAATGGTCTTACTCCTTCAACTCAGTATAACATACGTGTGCAATCAACCTCTGGAACTGGACAAGTACAACAAGTGGGCACCACTACAGCTACAACAGGTATATATATGCACGGGGGATCAACGACCCCGAGATTTACAGATGAGATTATGCAGTTGGGCCTAAAAAGTTTACATACACCTGGAAAAAAACCCAGTTTATAAAACATTTTCCCAACTTCAGTCATACCTATTATATATCTCACAGTGATTTTAATTGATGCATCTACTATATACATTAAGCAGAGACCAAACTTGTCTGCCCTGAGGAGAAAATTTTGCAGGAATGAGTGACGTTGTAAAAATGTATATTGCCCTTCATCCTGGTGTATTAAAACTTTTGGGCCCAAATGTATCAACACTAACGCATCCTTGATTTTAGTAGAGAATTTGTATATATGAAAATAATAATGATCGATAATAATTAAAATAACAATGAAGGTTAGACAATGGCATATCCTGCAATGGATGGAATCGGCCTTAGCCTACCCTCTCCCCTCACACAATGTAATGGTGGAAACCTTCAAACAACGAACTGCCTTGATAAGTAAGAATATGGCACCTGAAGGTATTTCTCAAATACATATGCAGGCCTACATGTATCTTCTTAAGGAATGTCATCTGTTTTTTGTCTTGAACTTGGGGTATACATGGTATAAAGACACAGCAGATAAAGAAGGGGATGTTTTTCCCCAAAGGGGGCACCATTTCAACATTTATTTCTCTAGAGAAGGGCACTTTGTTTACCACAAGAGAGACGCATTTCTTAATTTTGAAAGAGTGGAGGGTACATGTACTTTTCTCCTGGCCCTTCGTCCCCGGTTCAACCGCCGATGGGTTCCTCTTTAAAGATTTTCCT